>JAODOY010000024.1:4546501-4565814 GCA_025399855.1 Forbesichthys papilliferus | reverse complement strand
GGAGCACCCTATGGCATCGACTAGATTTCTATATTATCAATAATGTAGTTATCCGATTAATCGAAGAGATAATCGATTAATGGAAAAAATAATCGACAGATTAATCGACAAAAAAATAATCGTTTGGTACAGCACTAGTTATGAGTGTGAGAGAGAGTGCTTGAGACTACTGCTGGCCCTGTGGCAGTGCTTCCTAATACGATGTCATTCCACGTTCATCTGGGACTTCAGGGTAAGAAAAGAGTACAAGATGCATGTTTGTTTACTTTTTAAGCTTGCTCTAGTCTGTGCCTTCATCTGTAACTGAAATCACCCCAGGTGTGTGTGTGTCTGAGAGGGACACATGTTGACCCCACCCCTCCCCCTCCAGACACAGGTACATTGACGGCTGTAGATCGAGATAACAGATAGGATCATAAACCGCATCATTTACAGCCCATTTGTTTGCCCTCAGACCACAGAAAATACTCTATAGAGAACTATATCTTTACATAGAAAATTGTTGTTTGCTGCTATACTGTTTATTTACAATATATCAAGAGCTCAATTTATCATGTGACAGCAGTAGAGGCAGGGTTTGGATATATAGTATTTTGTATTTTAACATTATGTCAGATGTTCTCAGCTTATTGCTGTCCAGACTCTGCACATCCAAAAGTTGATCTCACTCTTCATAGCTTTGGATTTTGATAAATATGTAGGCTTGTCTAGCTTTAAAGTCATTCTCTGAAATTGATTAATTTCAAGAAAGGTCTCTCCTGAAGAAGAAATAGAAATACCATGCACACTTTCAGTGTAGGGTTTGCATTTTCTTTTTTAAATGAAGGAAACTCTTAAAAGCTGGTTATATAGTTCTATGGTTTAATCTTATGACCTCAAATCATGCATAGTTTTTGGCAGAACTCTTTTGGTACTGCAGCAGGAAAATAGCTGTATCATATGCACATTCCAGAGCATGGTTGGAATAATTGTTTGATGGAGAACAGCTATGGATAACTAAGTATTTCACTATGCTACTATAGAGTATATCTCCCACAAACAGACAATTGCAGAGCATAGCGCTTCATTTACTATGGTGTCCATGGTTTTGATCACATTTTTCATCGCTTTTGGTTCAGCGAGGAACATAACCTCCCCATTACCACAAAAGTTTTCCATTTTGTAAATGGTTTAACAATGAGGCTGTAAACCATTTCAACACCTTAGTTGCTGGCATAATTTCATGTATCAATAATGTTTTTCTTGTAAGCAATAAGGGAACGTTTTTTTCTGTCATTGTAATTAACCCGCAGTCATTTTACATTCTCATAGCTCAGGATAGAAAGCAGTACCTTCACACAAGCAGATGAAAGCAAGGGAAGTTACATTTATTCAGGAGAGCTTTTTACAAAACGGTGTCACATTGAAGTGCATGTAACGTTGAGCTGTGATATACAGTACAGTGATACCGAGCCGTCTGAGTGTCTACGCAGCACCATCTATGTGTATTTGCACGCGTCCGCTCAACTTATGCGCACGCCGGTGTGCGAGTTTAATGTCGCCCATCTACATTCTGCACACTGCCGATGCTGAGAGCTCATCCTGACCATCTCGAGGCAACTCCGCCACAGCTGGCGCACTGCAGCTTCAGCACAGAAGGCTGTTCATTAGATCATCTCCTGGCCAGCATACTGATTACAACTCCAGCACAGATCTGAATAGGCCTGTTTCCATCCGTCCATCCTCATTCTCTCTCAGCACAGAAGCCTCCCACTGTTCCTCATCCCAGCCCAAATCAACCCACAGCACACCTGATGGGACTTTTTGATATTTTTGCCAGCATCAAATTCCAGAAATTGAGCTATAGCTGCCCAAATCCTCCATCTGCTGCCTTCGCAGTCAATTTCATGCACATCATAGACGGGAAAACACAGAGACCGGGATCGGGGGTATGGGTGACTGAGCTTAGACAGACATAGCTGCATCTCAATGGCATTTCACACAGTGGTTGTCCTTGGCAAGATTGCCAGTTAAGGTTGAGTGTCTGTATAACCTCCTAGAGTTTATAGAGCCTAATGAGTAACTTTTGGGAGCCCAAATGTAATGTTATCAAAAGTCGTAGTGTTGTTTCAGTTATGTTACAAGCACAGGAATGTTCTTTTCCATGGCATTTTAAACACTGCTCATCCTTGGTAACATTGCTAGTTAATGTTGAGTGTCTTTATAGAGTCTGTCTCTAACAATTAACTTTTGGGAGCCCAAATGTAATGGCATCAAAAGTCACAAGGATGTCCTTTTAGTTACGCTACGAGCACAAGATTCAAGATTTATTTAGCTAGTTTAAGCTATCAGGGCTTTCACACAGTTGCATGAAAGCAGTGTTCTTCTCAAAACTCTTACCTCCAATAGGCCTACAGTATTTATTTATACAAGATAAGTGAAGATATAATGCACAAACATGGCTGTGTGAGAAAACTAGCTTTGCTTCATTTAAATGCTCACCAGGCACAATTACAGAAAACCGAATAGGAAAGACAAATATCCTTTTTAAATTGAATGAAATGTAGTTTTATTTACAGTATATTTGCTTCATATATTTATCATTACAGTCTGATATCTTGCACTGGATTTCACCCATTGAAGCTGACTTGTTATATGTCCATGATGTAAGAGAGGAATTCCCAGTAGAACGGGACCATTTAATCCAGTAACCTACGAACCAAAATGACAAAGTAAACTTTTCAAGGTGATCGCAACCATCATTTATATTTGGCACATAGAATTTATAAGCTAACTCTTTAAGATAATATATTTTAAATAAACAAATCAAGATAATTTGTTTGTTTTTCCGTACAAATTAATGCCAAGAAAATAGTAGAAGGATTTATACAAATAATTAGTTTTAAACCAAATAATTACATAATTAGTATGCATTAGAGATCCCATATTAGGGCACTTGTTGACCAAGTTATGTTTCAGTATTTTATTTGGTTTCCAGTGTATAGATGCTGTTGGAATGGGTCTGATGATTATAATGATTATGATGATGCATTAAACAAAAATCTAATTTCCCCTTAATGGCTTGATTCTCCATCTCACTCCATCCCATGCAGAGCCAAAGAAGACACTGTGTGTTACTATGGAAACAGAGGCAGTTGCGAGCCCATACACTTAAATCCAGGTCTGTATTTTAACCTGGTTGCTGTAGAAACAGTGTACGAGTCTAAATCACTCTCTTACAAACAGGCCTGTTGTATTATTTTTATGTTGGTCCTGAAGTAGGTCTGATGAATGGTATGTTGAATAAGAACACACGTGTTTGTCAATCGCATCGTATACAGCATGCCTGTGTAAATCATTGTGTGTGGCGTTTTTTTTTCTGCACACTCCAGCAGGAATCTATGGCTTGAGTAACTCTTTGCTGGACACTCCATGGAGGAAAATGCACCTGGGAAAGCGTCTGTTCACCAGCGTGGTGGATAACCAGCCACCGTCCTGCGATGGGCTGATACAGGAACTGCTCAGTGTCCTCAACAACCAGGAGCTGTGAGTGGTTCAGTAAATGGGACATATGACAACTTCCCTGTACCATATCCTTTACCACAGTAAATATATAGCCAGACTGTTAGCCCTGCTAAAGAAATCCAGCATTGATGGTCACCAGCATGCTGGAACCAGCATGGAATACTGGTTTGCTGGTACCCCGGCATCCCATGCAGTTTCCTGGTGTACCAGCATCCCATGCTGGTTGCTGGTGTGCTAGTCTACCAGCTAGACCAGCACTACCACAGCACTAACCAGTATGAACCAGCATGGACCAGCATGGAATTCATGCTGGTTTATGCTGGATTTTTTAGCAGGGCGGGAGTATAGTACTAACAACATATGATGGCCATATAAAGGATGTTTGTTTTAAACAGAAACAGCCCTGACCTGGCCCAGGAAAGCCAGGGGGTGGGCTACACTAAGCCGATGCTCCAAGCTCTGTCAGCGATATTTGTTCGCTCCCCTCATTATGGCACAAGGTCAGTGTACACTGTCTGTTTAAACTCAAAAGTCACGCCATTGAAATGCGTGAGTGCATGTTAGAGTTTTGAGAATAAATAGACATCAGTGGTCCCTGCCTACACAAGTTGTTAATCCTCCCATACTAGTCCATTGTCAAGTGTTTCTTTTTGTCCTACATCTTGTTTGGACCATAATATGTGTTTCACCTTTATGTCTGTACTTGTTTAGAACCAACACTGTTATCCTGATAGATGTGGCAGGGAATGTGACCTTCACTGAGCGGACGATGGTCAACTGTGAAACAAACCAGTGGAACACTAATTCTTTTCAGTTTAAACTGCAAGAGTAAGGATCAGGATGGCTCAATTTTTCATTGAAGGAACCCACTCTGTGCCTTTCCCTGCCACTTATTCCATTACAATGCTTCCCTCAGCAGTAAACTTCATCACAACCATGTGAAAATGAAGGACTCATTGTTTACTTCATAAGTGGCACTTTCCAAAATGATAAGTTTATTTCAGTTTCCAGTCCAAAGCAATGATACATGTCATAACCCCATTCATATTGATTTTACTGAGTTGTTTAAGATTATATTTTGAAATATTAGTTATTGAAGTAATTGTTGGTTTATGGAAAGTATTTGTATTGATCATGTATACAATTTCAAAACATTGCCAAAGAACAACCATTGATTGACATGATTTAGTAACGCACAGTAAAAGTAAAGTAAAAGTAAATACATGCATGTTGCACAATATCACCACAGAGATTGTCGCGTGAACATTAAAATCCACAAAGTATGCATCCCTTATTCAAATATGAATGCATATCCAAAATATATATAATACACAGCCAGACCAATCCACATTGTAATAGGCTGCAATTGCCACAATTTTACATTTTAAGGTAAAGTACTGTACCAGTAAAAAAAAAAAAAAAATACATTTACAGTTGTGTTTATCTGCATTTAATGTAAGTTATCTGTTTTTCTGTTAACGCCACTGTAAAATACTCTCTCAAAAATCTTCTTGAGTTGCATGAAGATTAAATAAAATCAGAATCAAATTTCTGGCACTAGTTCTGATCTCTATGAACAAAAGATTAATGTTTTTAATGGTTTGTCTATAAAACGTATCACTGCACCGAGATATGTATTTCTTGTTGGCAGCTACTTTGCACATGGTTAAAACAAATACAGACAGAATATATGTGCATTTGGATGTACTAAATGTTCCCAGTGACTTAAAGGGTTTTAATCCACCTGTATTTTCTACATTTTGTTCATGATCAGATAGTGTGGCCATGTTTTGAACTGAAATTGATTTAGCAGGTGTGTAAAGTATTGCCTGCCTGGGAATCTTATTAAAATTAGCTTTTCTGTTGAGATAGGTTAGCCATTAGTAAGTGGAGATGGAGAGTTGATTGGTGCTATTGTTACATTTCTGGAAATACATTAAATAATTGGGTATTTAATAAAGTCTGATTTGTCTCAATTTTATTCCCCTGGATCAAAATCAGACTTATTGAAACTAATAATGAGTATGCACAAATGAGGTTAGCCAGTTTCATAATTTGAAAGAATAATAATTTACCATCTGAAAAACTCATGTTGCATTGCTTTTTTTGAATAAACACTTAATGCTTCAATGAAACGATAACCTGTTTTATTTTAACCGTTAATGAAATCACTATATATCTTAAGCATTTAAGCACTCATACAAGGTGGTTTGTCATTGACTTTTAAATAAATGCGTAAAGGAGGACGTCATACAAACTGAAATGTACTTTTTCAGTCTGCAATTATTCAGATAGCTTACCGGGTTCTGTTTATTAGTAAGTATTGCTATAAGTCCAGGAGACTGCAAATAGCTCCACATTTTATCATATAAAATCCACACCGAGACTATAATGTACAGTGGCGACTCCTGGTGGACGCCAAAGTAATATACCGGGCCAGGTCGGTTTTTGTTTCTAAAATATTTCACCAAGCATGACGGGTTCTGGACGGATTCGGGATGTATTTTCCAAAATATCGCGGGTTGGCTCCCAACCCAAAGCACAAAGTCGGCAAAATAGTCTTGCTGTTTATTGTGTGCGGCACAAACCAGCACAAGCGACATTCTTTTTTTCCGTTTTGCTGCTTACATATTAAATATTAGACATTGTATTATAAGCGATGACGTATCCAGTGTCTCTCCTGTTAAAATAACGTATTTAAAAGTAAGATAGTTCATGAACGTTGTGAACGTTTTCGAAGAAACGTGTCGTTCAGTAAAAAACGGTAATTGAACGTTCAAAACGGTCACTCCACTGAACGCACCCAGTGTCTTCTTAATTATTGGTGAACAGCGCCATCCAACGGATATTTGAGACATCAATCTTGGAAGCACATGTCGCTAATTGGCCACATGTGCGCAGCTTTTAAAGTTGATAGGTCCGTATTTTCCGTCATTATTTCCTATGACCAATGAAATGTCAATATTCCGGTTTTGGGGTGGTGCTTACAGGACACACTTGTTGGTCTCTGCTGCAAGATGGCGGAGCTAATAGAAAAGCTCTTTAGTGGCTCCTTGAGAATAAAATGATTTAGAAAGGTAGTCAATAGTTAAGGTAAACAAACTATCGTTTCGGCATTGGTAAGTCATTATATAATACAACTCTGTTTCGGGATAGCTAGCTAGTTAGGCTATATGTAATTTACAAAGGTTGCGAAGGGTACCGGTAGCTTGAATAGCATACTAAGTACGTAACGGATGTGATGGTTGAATTACATATATATATATATATATACTGTGATGGGTCTTTTTTACTACATACGAAGCAAATCAGAGCGGAATTACAATATGGTTACCGAAGTTTACTAGAGTCGTTTGCAAGATATGAATTGGATGAAAGTATATTTGTAATATCGTCTTACGTGGTGTGAACCCCGAAAAGGCCGTCTTTCCTGCCTAATGTTGGGTGGGGGCTGGGTGGACATGGACATTGGCATTACAGATAATAGGTTATTCACGCTGACTCCTGTTGCTCCTTTCTTCTAGCTGTCAAATGATTTAAAAGGAGGATGATCAGTACCTAGAGACCCTACATTAAGCTGAATGCATTGTGATTTCCAATAATTGAGACAGTGATTCTAAAAGCTGTCTACATTAATGAAAAGAACAATGTAGTCAGCTTAGCATATTCAACACTGGTACGTGGTCTATAAAGGGATGTGTTTCTTTCTTCATGTGTTCTGTATTTAAATTAGTTCAGGATCACTTCGTAACGAGTCAGATTTAGAATTGAAGACTGTGTGATAGATAAGAGTAGATTCTACTAGAGAAAATGGACGTAGATGAAATCCAACCCCCTCTCCCCTTGGAGCCGCCTGATTATGACCAGGATAAAGGCAGAGCACCTCCACCACCTCCCCTGCAAACGTCCAGTGACGCAGAGGTAATGGACGTTAGCTCTGGTGGTGATGGATCCACACACACCCCAGAAGGGGATGGGGAAGCCAGGCTGCCACAGCTCCTCACTAAGGGCACGGTCACTTTCTTTAGTCACCTGTCAGATTCAGACGAGGCCAGTGCTAGCACCCGCTGCCCCCGAACGGCCCGCCACGCGCCTCCGGTCGCCAACTTCCTCCCAGAGCTCAAGTTGCTCCGCGATGTTAAAATCAGTGTCAGCTTCGCTGAAAGCAGCACCGCCAAAGAGAGGAAGGTTCTCTACACAGGCGTAGGGCCGGAGGGAGCAGGGGAGCCCGGCTCGGACAGCCTAAATGGTGAGTTGCATGACTTTGGCGAGCAGGAGGCAGCCGAGGACAGCTTTGAAGTAGGGAGCGGTGGAGGGAGGGAGGATGAAGCTGAGGTAGACATTGAGAACAAGGTAGAGTTTGCCGTCCTGGACGAGTTGGATGACTTCGACAACTTTGTGGATCGCGGTGACCGAAATCAGAGTGGCTTCCAGTCTGAGGTCATATCGCAACAGGAGCATGCAGATGAGGAGGCCATGACGTACTCCTATGAGGTATAACGCTGGTTCCTGCATCCACAGCAGAGCCTATAACATCATACATGTTCCAGTTGTCTTTTATCTTGTAACTTAATATAAATCTAGGTTTAGAGAAGGCTCAAATTTACAATTTAGCAGGTTTAATAGAATAACTTTGGTTATATATTTTAATCCATCAACATAGCCTATATGCTGCAGTTGTGAAATAACCAGAGTCAGAAAATGTTTTACCAACTGAGATGATTTATTTTATTTTTTTTACCTTGTGATCTTGCAAGTCTGTTTCCTCCGAGCCTCATTTTGCTATCTGTATCGGCCTGAAACCCCTCAACGCAAAAGCATTTGTTGCTTGTGTAGAAAACATTCAGGCCAATCAGCAGCTATTAAGATTTTCCCAAGATTATGACGATAGCATGTCATACGTTCCTGATTGAGATTAAGGTAGATCCAATTGTATAAGGAAGTAACCCCCTCACTTATAACCTAAGTGAGGGGGTTCCAGACAGATTTGCTGTGAAGTCAAACTGTCAAGAGACTAGATATTATTTACAATTTCAACCTCACTTTGTAGAGTACAGTTGGTCTCCCCACCCATCATCCCATGACCCTGTACTTTTGATTGCTGTTGGATTACTGCGTGTGTGTGCGTCTTTAGTATAAAGCGCTACTACACTAACGTACAATATGGGACTGTCCCTTCCCTGCTGGCCTTAACCACGGTTTCTTCCAGGAGGAGTTTGACAACGATGTGGATGCTCTGTTAGAGGAGGGCCTGCCTGTTCCTAAGAAGATGCGCCTTGACAAAGATGCTGTTGAAAGTGACCACCAGTCTGACGGAGAAGAAGGAGGGATCCAACCTATGATGACCAAAATAAAGACAGTCTTGAAGAGTAAGTGGTCGATGTGTCCGGTGGATGGACATAGACAGTGTTTCCAGTTGTCGACTAGTAAAGTAAATTGGTCACACGTCAGCAGTGACATCAACACCTGTAATACATGCTATGTACCTGCCTTCAAAACATTAGGCCACTGCCAATGTGTTAGCATCTGTAGCAAGTCACTAGGCCAATCTTGAGATTGATAAATCAGTGACAGCTACATGCATGACAAGTTGTGCATTCCTAATCTCAAGCACAGACCATATTTTTCTGCTGTGAGTCGAATATTAAATTTTTTGATTTGTGTTGTAATACTTGCAAAGCACTGTTAATCTGAAATATACTGTGGCCTTGGAATTATAGAACCTCTGGCATCCATACATCAGTATCTTAAAAATCCGGATGCTGATGTTAGTTAAACTCAAACTTGTTTCTCAAAAACAACAAAGATGTAGTATAGTTTTGCTTTAAAACTTGCTATGAAACATTAATTCTACAATAATTAACATAAGTGTATTCTCTATGGAGGTAAGAAAACTAGTTGAGGGTTAATGATAGTTTCTATTGCTTTAAACTACGTTCACATAAGCATTTGTGACGTGACAAAAACAAATGTATAAATAAGACTGCCTACATACATATGCAATGATGCTGTATATGTAAATGCTTTAGAATAGTCCATATGTATAGCTGGGTCCAATGAGTCTTTGAAGGTCTTTGCTGATGTGATCCCTGAATGCAGAACATGTACCTTGTCTGCACATGTTGTTCATGTAGATAGGGGGCGCCCTCCCACTGAGCCACTTCCTGACGGATGGATCATGACATTCCACAACTCGGGCATTCCAGTCTATCTGCACAGAGAGACCAGGGTGGTCAGCTGGTCCAGGCCATACTTCCTGGGAACTGGGAGCATCAGAGTAAGATGTGGCCTGTATGGAATAATACATAACATTACTTAAGTTTGTGCAAATAGCAAGCAAATCTCTTGATCTCACACATTGTAATATTCTAACCATTTGTTAATAAATGGTTAAACTATGGTCTACTATCTGCACATGGAATAGAGCATAAATGTATTTGGCCAGCATATACAGTATAGCGGTATGTAGTGTATGTCTTAAGCCTGATGTATACTTCAATGTCAAACGCGTCTGCATAGGGCCGGCTGATCCCGCACAGGCCTACATATGTTTTCACTGAGATCATAGTCTGGAAACCCTGTTTACATGAGTGTTTTCACAGCCACCCTGTCAGCGTGGGTTAGTGAGATGTCAAGCGCGTTTCTAAATGGTGGCAGAGCCAGATGAGGCGATCAACGTTGATTGGTTAAAGGCTGTCCTATAGTTTAAAAATAAACCAGAGGTCTGCCCCACGTAGGAGGCAACAACCATTAACGCGTCCCAATGGAGCGTGGCCAGACCCTACTCACAGAGTGAATATGGTGTGGCTACACCAAGCTAGAGACGACCCCCTTGTCTTCCAGAAACACGACCCTCCCACTAGCAGCATCCCCTGCCTCCATTACAAGAGAATGAAGGAGCATGAGGAGAAGGAGCTCAACGGGGAGGTGACGCCCGTCCCCGAGGTGTCTCCGGCCAAGGTGGGCGAGGAGGCCGACGGGGAGCGTCCTGAGGAGCCTGATTCCACAGCCCAGGAGCAGGAAGAAGGCATGTGCCCCGTCAAGGAGGTGGCTGCGGATCCCAGGCCGCAGAGCAAGGAGACCCACGCCTTCGACACGGCACAAGGAGCCCTGGGACAGGTCAAGGCCAAGGTGGAGGTGTGCAAGGACGAGTCTATAGGTAATGGGTGGAGGGGGCATTGCATGTATATATGTATGAAACCTGTGTACCGTAGGTCGTATTTATTATTACGCTCTCCAACACCCGTAGAACTTGAGGACTTCCGCAGCTACCTGGAGAAGTGTTTTGACTTTGAACAAGTGACCGTTAAGAAGTTTCGCACCTGGGCAGAGCGAAGGCAGTTCAACAGAGATATGAAGAGGAAGCAGGCAGAGTGTGAGAGGCCCATCCTTCCTGCCAACCAGAAACTCATCACTCTGTCTGTTCAAGACGCGCCCACTAAGAAAGGTACCAGCCGTGTGCGTGCTTGTGCGCGCACACTATGGACAACAAATAATTCAGGACACTGTAGTCAACATGACAGTAACAGACAGTATCAATGATTTCTACACTCTACTTGCATAAATGTAGTCACACACATGCACACTGGCTAAGATAACACACATTTCATGTTAAGTGACTTGTACTCCTTATGGTGAGTTTACATGGAATACGGCAGACGGAAAACCAGCTGTCATGTTAGTAGATGACAGCAAATTTAGCTGTGGCTGGTCCAGGCAAATGGCATGCCGTCCAAAGTTTAAATAATTAAACTTGTTGCCATCCTCCAACGGCATTTCCAACCGGATGTTCAAAGCTCCGTCACATGGAGAAAAAACATCAACAAGAAGCTAATACTTTTGGTGCCACAACACTACCTGATACAGTACTAAAATAACTACATAAAACATTTGCCGCTTATTCATTGTATTGAATATATTTTTATGAAGTTATTACACTGCAATCACTATAGCAACTGCTATTCCGACGGACTTCTTTGCCATGTCGTCAAGAAAGTGTTTGCCGTATGTCTGCCGTGTTCCATGTGAACGCATCTTATCTCTAACACTCTTGTTTTCTGTCAGAATTTGTCATCAACCCTAATGGAAAATCTGAAGTTTGCATCCTGCATGAATATATGCAACGTGTCCTTAAGGTCCGACCTGTTTACAACTTTTTTGAATGTGGTAAGTTCTTGTTCAGTTGGTTGCTTTAAAGTGCTCGTTCCTGCCTTAACAAGATCATGTCCTCTTGAATAAGGGTTTTCTTTCAGTGAATATGAGTTAACGTGTAACGATCCGTATTCCTGCGGCTGAGAAATCACTAGTTGGGTTTACATGAACACATTTGTCTTTCCGAATCAATGGAGACCTTTCGATTGAAGAGTTCAGGTTACTCGTTTACATGGGACATAATCTAATCTGGTCTGGTGTTTACATGTGCCGTTTTTTTGCCGCTATTTTAACCAAAATAGATGTTAAACACGCTCACACACAGGCTTGGTAATGTAATTTTTTTGGTGGAGCGATCTATGGCTCCAGGTGAAGTTACTGTAGCTCCCATTAACTTATTTCCGCGTATCGCAATTGTTTTGTACAGCAGATGTGCAGAATATTGCTTTGGCCGATATCTTCACCATGCTAAAAGATTGTTCTTCTTTTGGTCCTTCTCAAATAAATCTGACTGACTTAATATCCTACAGAAAACCCAAGTGAACCCTTTGGAGCCTCAGTCATTATTGACGGAGTAACCTATGGTACAGGAACCGCAAGCAGCAAAAAGCTGGCCAAGAATAAAGCTGGTATGATTTTGTTTTTTATTACATTTTATTTCTCTCCGTTGAAATTCTACAACTTATTGTTGGGCTTTGTTGTGAACTGTAGCTCGAGCTACACTGGAAATCCTCATCCCTGACTTTGTGAAGCAGACATCTGAGGAGAAGCCTGTAGAGGGTGACGAACTGGAGGTACATGCCCCATGCAGTATACATGTTGTCTGAGCTCGGCCTGGGCCATGACTACACCCTACCCCTGTAGAACCTTGAGCTGTTCAATAAGCTGTATGTTGGTGTGCTCTCTCCTCAGTATTTTAATCATATCAGTATTGAAGACTCCAGGGTGTATGAGCTGACAAACAAAGCAGGCCTCCTCTCGCCATATCAGATTCTTCACGAGTGCCTTAAAAGGTAAGCAAATCAGTCTGTGAGCTGTTGTTAATAGATGACAATGGCTGGCAGATGTAGCTGTTTATATGCTTGAATATAAACAAGTGTGCTTGCATCCCAAATTAAAGCAGTAATCATCAATGTAAATACCTGTTAAAACAGTTTTGCTTGTCCATCCATCCATCTTCATCCGCTTATCCAGAGTCGGGTCGCGGGGGCAGCAGCTCCAGCAGGGGACCCCAAACTTCCCTTTGGGCAGACCAGTTTTGCTTGTATTTATTAGTTGATAATTTGTATATCAGGTTTGTGTAGATGGGATAGGATGTGAAGTGAAGCTAGATATTGTACTTCAAGCATTTGAAGTCTTGTAATATCTGAAATGTTTCTGTTCTGGCCACAGAAACCATGGAATGGGAGACACCAGCATTAAGTTTGAGGTGATTCCTGGGAAGAACCAGAAGAGTGAATATGTGATGACATGTGGAAAGCACACAGTGCGTGGCTGGTGTAAGTTCTAGACCCATTCTGTCATATTTCCCCCCAGGCTTAGCATGGTAGGTGGCGGTATATTCTGCAATGTATTTGCTGAATATTTTGCTCAGCAGCTCCTATTTCAAAATGCACACACCGATTATTCTCTTTGCCCCAGAACTCTACATTTCCACCCCAGCTCACAGTAAATGTTACTGTGTGAGCATGTGAACCAGACATAGCTTAGATTTGAGACACTCCAGAACAATGCAGTTAATGGCCAACATTACTCAATGATGGAGGTTGATGAATAAAAATTGATATAATAATAATAATAATGCATGAAGCCCTCAGGCAAGCGGTAGTCTACCGGCAAGGCTGTTGCCACAACTTGACCAGCATCTGAAGTGTCTGTCCATATCATGCGTCTGTCATCATGGCGCTTTCACCATACACTTGAGGGGACAAAGGCACTGCATTTGGTTAATCGACTCGTGGCTCTGTTCAACTGGGAGATCCTGGCGACGGCCGACAAAGATGTCTGGCATGTCCGAAGTTCATCGTATCGGGAGCCGTTAATTGCTCCTTGCTCCCCTATGTGCACGGCAAACAATGCCCGACAAGCAACATTTCAGCCCGACTCTTAATGAATTCAGCTCAGAAAGAAAAATGAAAACGGGCACAAAGTTGCCCAGATTTAGATGTCTCCCTGCTCCGAAACACCTGATTCAAATTAATTAGTTATCCGGTAGCAATATCAGGCTTCTGCCGTGTTTGATAATGACCCTTTCATTTGAATCAGGTGTGTTGGAGCAAGGATGCATATAAACATGCAAGACAGGATTGGTAAACACTATACTGTATCTGACCAAATTGGTTGCACAGAACTGTGGAGGCATATTGAGTATCTTGAGATAATGCTTTTCTGTCTGGGTTCCTTTTACTTTGGTTCAAGTGCAAGACTATGAATATTAAAAAGATGTTTGCAATGTTCATTATCAGGCAAGAACAAGAGAGTGGGCAAACAGCTTGCTTCTCAGAAGATCCTGCAGATGCTTCATCCCCACGTGAAGAACTGGGGCTCTCTGTTGCGCATGTATGGCAGAGAGAGCAACAAGATGGTGAAGAAGGTAGAGATGGTTATATTAAAACATGGGAAAGCTATGCTGCACTTGGAAACATGTTAACACAGGCATTTGTAAAATATGGTCAATCACAGACATCCTGTTATATCAAAATGTTGTTATTGTTGTTACTAATCCAATATGTTTGAAGGAGAACTCGGACAAGAGTGTGATTGAACTTCAGCAGTATGCCAAAAAGAACAAGCCAAACCTTCACATCCTAAACAAACTGCAAGAGGAAATGAAGAAACTGGCCAAGGAAAGGGTAAGTTAATACCACATCAGGTAGATCTTTCAAAGAGTGGCTTAACTTGTTAAATCATTCTCAAATGCTTCTGATAAAGATTTTCACACTACTGTCCATATTCAGTGTAATACCTCTTCTCCCGGTACACTGATTCAGACTTACTTGTGTTTTGGACTAAGTCAAGTTTAGTCAATTGGTTTGAGTTGAGAAATGCCTAGATTTTGAATACTTTACAATACACATAGTTTAATGCAAACATATACTAAACTCTAATGGAAAAACTCCAAAACTAAATGTAAAATGATTTTCACCACCATCCACACCACTTCTGTTATCTTTAGGAGGAAACTAGAAAAAAGCCCAAGATGACCATAATGGAGTCTGACCAGCCAGGAAGTGAGCCCCTCTGCACTGTCGACGTCTAAGAAACACTGCATTTACTAACGCAACCCACACACACACTGTTTATGTACTCCATTTTATTATGCATCACTACTCACATCATGACTGCAATAAAATTACACATTCACACAGCGCTTAGTTGCAACTTAAGTTAAGTTTACTGTTGGTGGATGTAAGAGTATAGCAAAATGCACTATACAGAGAGTAAATAGCGGCTACCTCTCTAGATGCAGTCCACACAGCAATGGATAAGCTACCCTGGCTGCAAAGTGTCTTAATAATACCCCCCCCCCCCCCCCTTACAGTTAGTTTGCCCACATGGTACCTAAAAGTGTGTTTGTGCTCATAAATATTTAAAAGGGATTACTTTCTCCATTATTGCATTGAGGAAACTTCTGTTTGTTTAATAATTTGATGGTTGATGTATCAATATTTTAGGTGGTAATTTCAGATATGCTTTTCATCATCCTTGTAATAGCCATGTAATGTATTCATTTCTGTACGATAACATTAGGTGATTGCTATTCAGAACACTAGTTATGCACTTGTGTCCTTTTTTAGTAGTTTTTTTTAAATTAAGATATAAAAAAACATTTCCCTGTAATAAGAGGAATACATTCTCTGCCAATTAAAGAAACATATCAGCAGGCGGCTCTAAAGGCTGCTCTGTTAAGGTTCAGTGCAGCACAGGGCAGCCCTACTACATGATGTGTACGTGTATCTTTGTTTTGCTTATGTTATAGGTGTGACTAGGTTTTGCTAGAATGTTTATTTCTAATAAATTCCATACAGTGCATCCAACTACTTGCTAAAGTTAACTTGATTTATTCATCTTTCATTTTTGATGTCCCAAATATAATCCAGTTGGCAACATGTTGCCTAAGTTTAACCATTTCATGAAAGGCTCTGCGTAGGTATGGACCTAACATATCTGGCAAAGGGAAAACCACACCCCATTCAACTGAAGGCATTTCTGTAGCTAGTGAATACTATTATTTGTGGTGATAGCCTAAATGAGATGGATTAAACTGTCTACAGCATGTGTCTTGACCGTTTACCTGGCTTAGTACATTTGCAATCATTGTGACAGTTGATCGTTCCCATTTCCTTCACAGATAGTAACATGGAGTAGCTTACAATAAAAGTTGGACATTCATTTGGTACTCATCTAAAACAAGATAATGTCCAACAACTTTAAGCAGTGCATATTACCAAAGCTTAAATAGTCTTATGCATTTTTAAACAGATGTTGCTGCAACCTGCATCCAATAGAAATGTGTCTGCATTTTAAGACCAACATAGATGCAATATCTGCTGGAAAACAAACTGCTGTGCATTCATCACATGAAGTGTTTGGCCTGTAATATTAACTGAATGTTTATTGCATTTGTGGCCACTTTACAATTAGGCTGTTATATGGTAAATTGTTTGAAGAATGTGCTTTCCTTTCTTTGTGTTCCGTCTTGTATGTCTGTGTGGAAAGGATTTTTACATTTGTTGGAGTTGTACTAATGGATTGTTTGCTTGACATGTTGCTGCCTAAAAATGAAGTATTGCTACCTGAGCTCTGACTTGTGATAAGTTATGCAAATAAATTGTCTTGCGTAACATTGGTTTGTTCTTTTAATAGTCCATGGCAATATGCATGTTATTAATCAGATACAATTGGGGCTTTGAAGTGACAGTTGAAAATGTTAGCATCCACATTTGTACACAAGTAAATGAAAACAAGTGATGGAAAAGTCAACTTAATTAAACTAACATTATTTCCAAACTCAATATGATGCCATTGAATATTACAAGGCCATTAATAACTAAGACTTAACATATTTCACTGGTGACTGCAGTCACATCCTGTTTGCTGCCAGGCTCCTGGGAGCTGTAGTCCACTCTTTCCAGGAGCAGTAGCATCTCTACATGCACGGTCTGGGGGAAGAGATCGACTGCCATTGCTCGCACTGGACGGAATGGCGCTCCACGCACTCTATTGGAAGGTGCTCTGCAAAGGCTGAAAAGAAGTACTTAATATTTTAGTAAAGCTTAAAAATGGATATATACACACAATAATGCTTAAAACAAGGAGCCCATCTTAAGGAATAAAATAAGAACATGGTAGAATTCATATACATTTTTGGACCATGTATAAAAGGGGTAACATTTATGAACCACTCTGGGCTGAGCAATGAAAAGATGGATCCTTAAAATGGCAGTATCCACCTTAATTTGTATCGTACTTTGAGGAATTCCAGCCAGGAGATTTTAATAGTTAAATATTTCCAAATAAGCCCATTTTGTAACCTAAACTATCTCTAATGCATCTGGGACAGGCTTTCAGATTGTTTTATTACTGGTATGGTATATGTAAGCAATGCAAACTATATCTAAAGCTGTTAGTCTGCACAAATATAAATCTATCGGGTGTCTTTTTCCTTCCTTGTCCAGCCATTTTACTTAGAAATGTGGTGATATGTCTTTGACTTCTGCTGTTTTGCCTCATACCTCTGAACAAGCTAAATGTGCTTGTGTGCTCATGCGTGCATGTGTGCGTGTGCCAAGCACACCATGTGTTGACAGATTTTCTCCATAATTATGTTTGAGTACTATAACAACTTACTCAATAAAGTTGTTCATGGCGGCCTTGGCATTGCATGCCACATAAACCAACCTCTTCAGATTTTCTGCTCTTCTGATGGCAAGGACCACCTTGGAATCTGTTTCAAACAGTTGAAATGTAGAACATTTGCTTTTTTTTTGGCTGAGCTCTCATGAAAGTTATCCAAGAATACGTACTAAATCAAAACTCGTCATTAGTTAACTGTAACTTGCAGTAAGGCGCATAACATTTGGTTATTACAGAACGGTACAGTTTTCAAGTCAAGATTTCATAATTCCATTTAGTCCAGTGATACCTTGGTTAATGGTTATACTTACGCAAACCTGCTCTGGGTGGGTCCACAATTGCTGTGACATTGGGCGACACCAGAGCATTGAGGACATTGGGTAAGACATCCTCAGCTTTCCCACAGTGAAATTCAACATTGGTAAGGCCTAGAAACAGACCAACAAAAAAAAAAACATACAAATTTAGGAATAGGAGGATTAAATAGGGTTTTCTTGTAATAACTCGAAGTAAACTCCTTGTTCTATCTGAAGTGCATCCAGCTCAAACTCACCCTGAACTGTAGAAGAAACAAGATAGAAGGGTACTATGGACAAAGGTTGTGTCCTACCGTTTAGTTTGGCATTTACTTTAGCGTCCTCCACTGCTTCTTGGCACAGCTCAATCCCAATCACCTTCTTTACCCTCTGAAGACAGATGGAACACAAGCTGTACACAAGCTGCCCAATAGCACATGACCCCCTCCAAAAAAGCCCAATGTCATGTTACACATTATTTCATTATTCAAGGTCACATAATGGCCATTTGTGTTTTAGGAAAACACATTTGTATTAGCCCATGAGAAATAGAACAATAAACTCTCCGATCCAAACTACTTGAAATCTTAAGTCATATTCTGCACACTGAAATAAAAAGTGAAACTAGACCGTTAATACTAACGGAACAACTGTTAAGCACCTGTTAATCCACATTACCCCAAGTGATAAGCACTACCTTCGCCAGAGAGAGGCCAATAGTTCCTGTCCCACAGCAGACATCCAGCACCGTGCTATCCTGGTCTAGATGGGCCCATTCTCCCACAGCAGAGTAGAGGACCTCTGCAGCACCTGTGTTAACCTGGCCGGGATATATAAAGAGAGCCACAACATGACCACACCAAGATGGAGTCAAACTGTCAGTGTTGAATTAACGCATTAAGTCAAAGACATTATGGGAGGGGATGCAAGAGGTTCCGTTTACCTGAAAGAAAGAATGAGGAGATATTCTGAATGTCAGACCAAGAAGTTCTTCGTGAATGTGACCTTCTCCAGCCACAAGCTCACAGGGCAAGTCTTCCAGGTTTGGGGATGTCCTTAAGAAATAGTTTGATTGTGAAATGAGTCATACCATTGTGTATAAGTTACAGGTGTATCTCAATAAATTAGGATATTGTGGAAAAGTTAAGTCATTTCAATAATTAAATTAACAAAGTGAAACTCATATCGTGGATTATTTACACAAAAGTGAAATAGTTTAAGATTGTATTTGTTTTAGTCGATGATTATGGCTTACAGCTCATGAAAACCCCAAATTCAGTATCTCAGGAATTTAGAATGTGACATAAGTGAAAAAAGGAATATTAATACAGACATGTCAGCTTTTGGAAAAGTATGTTTGTGTACAAGCACTCAGTACTTGGTTGAGGCTCCTTTTGCATGATTTACTGCATCTATGCGGTGTAGCAAAGAGTCGATCAGCCTGTGGCACTGCTGAGGTGTTATGGAAGCCCAGGTTGCTTCGATAGCAGCCTTCAACTCGTCTGC
>JAODOY010000024.1:4526458-4540206 GCA_025399855.1 Forbesichthys papilliferus | reverse complement strand
TATATATATATCTCAGATGCAGTATTTTTTGCAGTTCAGTTTGTTTGACACGTTTCTCTTTCTGCTCTCAGGATTCTCAAGAAGATCATGAAACGGCCACAGACAACGTAGAAGACTCAAATCATGATCCCCACTTTGAGCCAATTGTGTCCCTTCCAGAACAGGAGGTGAAGACATTAGAAGAGGATGAGGAGGAGCTCTTCAAAATGCAAGTATTTCCTAGGAATTTATTTTAATCACATGCATTTAGTTTGTACTTGTATTTTAATCTTGTCTGTGTAGGGAATCTTGGAATAATTTTGTTGTAAAATGTAAAGTATGCCATCTGCCTTGGCACTGTAAATAATAAATCCAAAATTTCCCATTTCAGGCGGGCCAAGCTGTATCGCTTTGCCTCTGAGAACGACCCTCCAGAGTGGAAGGAGCGTGGCACTGGTGACGTAAAACTTCTGAAACATAAAGAGAAGGGCACTATCCGCCTTCTGATGAGAAGAGATCGCACCTTGAAAATATGTGCCAATCATCATAGTGAGTCAAACTCTTTTTACTTATACATGGTCATGTGAATTTTAATTAGTCTTCTCTAAAACAAGTATGTTGTAAAGTCCATGTGCTAACTTATTCCTTTTGTGTATATCAGTTAGTCCACTGATGGAACTAAAGCCCAATGCTGGCAGTGACAGGGCCTGGGTATGGAACACACTGGCAGATTTTGCAGATGAAAGCCCAAAACCTGAACTCCTGGCCATACGCTTTCTAAATGCAGAAAGTGAGTAGTTATCTTAAATATTGAAGTCCCTGCCGGTTAAGTTTGTCACCAGAGAAATGTTCAAACACAAATTCAACAAACTGCGATAACGGTGTGGTAAAGGTTTTGATCACAGTGTAACCCCTTTTTTTTTTTTTCCTAGACGCTCAGAAATTCAAGGTGAAGTTTGATGAGTGCAAGGAAGAGGTCAAGAAATCTCAAGAGGGTTCAGGTACGTTGATTTGAAGTGGCCCACATTGGTAAACCTGCTATTTCAGTCTTTTCAGGTCTTGGGCAAGCTTTGACTTCAACCTAACATTTTCAGCACTCTCCATCAAAGCTGCTCTTGGTAGGCTTTGAGTTGCAGCAAGAGCTAGTTAAGAACAAGGATAATACTTTCTAAATCAACAACTCAAAAACTCCCCCTACATCCTCTGTCTTCTTTTGCTGGAGACTGCTAGTCTTCAGTTGCCAAGTGTTACTGACAAATCTGTTGTAGCTGTGTGCACATTCGTTGACAGGCAAAGTAGATTAGGATCAGGCTTTTTTTAGGGGGTGTTCACATGTGAAATATGGACTGTACAGCTATTTGATACTCAAATCGTAACATTTGACATTGTAGGCTGTTTCTATTAATTGGTATTGCTATCTCTCCACATTGTGCATTTGTATTATAATTTGACCAAATTTGGTATAAAAAACATACACCTCTAACAATATGCGCATGAATCGGCCACGGGCTTTTCCCCGTTTTTTCTAGTGTCTTGTCGAACAAATGTTGTAACAAGGTATCTAGTATGGGGAAGTGTTTGTGTTCAGCTTCGAGACCCTATTCCAAAAGCTGAAAACAATTTTCTATGCGTGTGATGGGAGTGTATTTATGTTAATGATAAACACAATTTGTAGTGCACTCAACCTCTTTAGTTGAACCATGTTGGGAACAGGTAGCAATAGTGCGTGCGGCACAATTGTCATTGTGCACAGGGATTTCATACGCAACCACACACATATTTGACCTGCAAAGATGGGGGCTAGAAGTCACTCGCACAAAGTGCTCCTAAATATTTTTTCATGTTTATACACTAATATTTCTAGTCGTATTTGCAAGTGAAATGGTCGCAATGTTGAGCCCTGCATTGGATCGATCAAAATCTGGGGCATGTCTAAAGACGCAAGGCAGAAAATGTTTTACTCCAGTTCGACTTTTTAAAGCATCTGCGAGTAGCAACTCCCTTGCCTTTAATGCATAGCGAACCTGAACCTTTCATTAAGCCGATCCGCCACAGTCCAGCTCACTGACCTATTTAAAAAAAAAAAAAAAAGAAGCCCACTTTCACTTAAGGGCTTATCAAAACAAGCCCACTTTGCATGCTGTGTCTGAGAGCCTGTTGCTACTAACTTTGGTTGATGCTGCACACTATTTATCAAGCTTTCTGCACTCTACACACAACACATTCTTCACACTCTGAAAAAGGCGAGGTGGATGTTGCTCGCAGAGCTGTCGCTGCTTTTTCCAAAAGTGAAACGATAATAGTTATGGGAATTTGTTTTATATTGAAACCAGTAACAGTTTCAACTCTAATGCATGGAGAGAAAAAAAACCAAACGGCCTACAATACTATAGCATTGCATTTTTAATTATTCAGGTGGCCACTAGCTGTGCCTAATTGGTAGCCAAAATGTAAAATTGACAATGAAACCCGACAATGTCGAGCCCTGGTTTTAGGAGCATTTTACTGCCATGGACAGATAGATTTTTTTCATTTCTAATTACACAAATGAATAGCTCTAAAATCCTACATCTCCTTTAACAACATATTCTCTCAACTGCATTGAGAATATTTCAACATAATATTTGAACGCAGACTCACTCTGTTCTTCGCTGCTTTCTTCAGCTTGGAACTTTTTCTGTCTGCTATATTAACCTGCAGAACATAGCACTCGCTAGCCTTCTGAGAGGCTGGTGTCAGTATGTTCTGCAACACTACATTTTCACAACTTTGCTTAATATTTTTATTTTATATACACATTAGACATTCATATTAATGTCATGAATAACCTTGGCTAGTATAATGGATACATTGGATCATGGATGGATACATTGGTTCATGTTAAAATTGTAGTTGAGGGTTTCCACTGGTCATGGAATTTCACAGAATTAAGTCTATTCCAGACATTGAAAGTCAGGGAATTTGATAATATTTTAGTTTTAGTCATTGAATACCAGAGCATATTATTTGCAGCATGTTTGTAGGGTAGATGGATAAACCCACGGTAGGAATGACCGATGCATTTCCGAGTAGGTGGAGTAGATCCCCCACAGACCAAAGTATAGGTAAATCAGCTCTTTATTGAAGCATGGCCATCTTCAGTCACGGCACAAACAAGACACGCCTTTCCCAGCCAACACACCCTGCCTTACAGTAATTAACCCTCAACTTAAATAGTTGTCAGATGAGACCAAGCTGGATTGCATGGGAATGTTCAGAAATACATATTCATTTAGAAATACATGATAATTTATATCCATTCTACATAAACATACACACACACTTCACCTACATACACCATTGCCTAAAACATAATGCATCAGTCATAATTACCATTTAGCCCAATACATAAGGCAGAAACATCCCGCTACACCCCCTTCCTTTATTTCACTTGGTACGCTCCAAGAGCCAACACACAATGCCCAATCAGAGCGCACCTCAGAAAGGGAGAGCTAATCAGTGATCAGAGAGTACACCGATGCATTCAATGCATACTGTATCCATGAAACATTCACTCTCACAGAATAAATTAACAAATACTTAGAATGAAACTAACGAACAGTGTATGGCTGTATATCACCAAGTAATGTGAGGCGGATTGTAGATCTTCCTCACAATGTTTAAATTGTAGTTGCTATTCTTAAAAATGTTACTGGATGTAACAGCCATGACACCTCGCCGGCTATCAAGCGTTCAAAAATGTATAAAATGTCTGATAATACTGGCGTAACAGTGTTGTCATCCCGTAGCCCAAGGTATTGCGCAATTAGGGATGTCACGATTGCAGAAATTCAGTAGTCGAAACCAATGAAATTCCACGGCTCTCGATACTCATTTCGATACAGTGGGGCAAAAAATACAAAATAAGAATTATATATTTTAATATATATTTTGTGTATAAATGTATATTCTATATATGTAAAAAATATTGCAAATCACATTGCAATTTCTCTCAGAAAAATCTCAATTAGATTATTTTCCAAAATCGTTAACATGATCCTACACTTTGTGTTAAAATAGCCTACTACTCTCTGGATAAACATTTAAATAAACAGAGGCCTATAGTCTACAGAGAGCCGTCCTCTTATTGGCCACAATTCAGTCTGAGAGGTTGCGCAATCAAACACACCTCACATTAACTCAACTGTAGACTATTTTCAGCTAAGAATAATAGTGAACTATAATTATTACTATGTAAAAAAAAAAAAAAAAAGTAATTAGGCTGTAATCTTAACTGAGGGAGCGCAGTAGTTCTTCTGAGGGGGTGATGCCGGGACTGTGACATCATCGATCACGAAACTAATGATCAAACTGCTGTCACATACGAGCACTCGAATACCCATGCCCATCCCTAGTTTACACAGCGTCACTGAACATTTGAATAAAGTTCGATATTGGTCAAATTTCCCAGTTGCAGTTGCCAGCTGTTTTGTTGCTCATTGAATTTAATGGTCTGTTGCTTTGTAGCTGGCTGTGAGAGTGCAGGGTTAGGCTACTGCAGTTCTAATAAGGTGTGTTCAAACGCTAATGCACACATTAATGTGAATAAGTAGCTAGCACATTTAAATAGTTTTTTTTACACAAACAAAAGGTCATGGAAATTATGATTTTTAGTTTACATTTGACTTGGAGTGGGAACCCTGCTCGTGACGATTAGTTCCCAACAAGGACATAAAATGGCATAATACTTAATCAGACATTTTACTGTTGTACCACAGGTAACACTGACAGTCCAAACACAGTGGCTAAGAAACTGGAGGAGCTCTCTGTAAAGGAAGAAAAGACGTCAGAGGAAAAGAAAGAGGAGACAAAGGATGTGAAGGCAGACGAGAAGAATTGAGAACCATGAACTTGCTTTGCTGACTTACAATTTATCTCTTTTTTTTTCTACAATAGACTCTAAAAGAACAGAATTTGGACTTTTGCATATAGACTTTTGTTTTTGCCTCTAGATCACAAGTCTTTGGTGCCATTGGAAAATGACAAAATAAATCTAGTTAATGGAAAATAAAGAGCCCATTCCCTCCCACCCCTGTCCATTAGCACCATGGAACACTTCACTTTGCATTTTGGTCATCTGCAGTTAAATGTTATTTTTGACTAACTGTGAAATGAGGCTTGTGATATTGATGATTCCCACATTGGGGTATGTTTTTGTTACTTTATTTTTTAGTATTTTATTTTGTTATTCCAGAGCAAAGTTGGTTTGCAGGGGGTTGTGATGGAGCATGCTTGCAGAGTAAAGCAACAGACATGGAGGTGCATATGTATTGCAACTCATTGGAGATTCTCTGGATGCCATGCAGAAAACTTGTCTTGGTTTACTTCAGTGGCGAGATGAAGCTGTTTCACACAGTTGAGATGTAGCAGGTGCATGCTATGATGTGCACTTAACTGTAATATATGGCTGATGGTTATTCAGATGCATTTAGCTCATCTTTCTTTTCTCCTTTCAATGTAATCACACAGAATCCAAAATCCAAGCTGTTTGTTTGATGTTGTAGACTGCAGTTGGGTTGGGGTTCCTCAGTGGGAGCACTGGTTTGTATGCTTCATTTAAAACTTAACATTCCCTTAGAGTTAAAGCATGTAGATTATGTATAATTCAAGAGTGTAATAATGCCCCATCATATCTGTGCTCACCACCTTTTATCTTTCTTCCAATTGAGTTCATTTTTACTTCCCCAACCTCCTGCCTCTAAAGTGCCAGTGCATCTGTAAATACATGTATATGGGTGAAATGTTGCTTTTCATTTGCAATCAAATGGTTTGAAATATTTCCTCCACCTTCCAATAAAAGTGCTCAAAGACCATGCCAGTGTTTGTTATGTCACTTTTTGTTAAGCAGTACTAGGTGTGGATACTCTTAGTTATCATCTCCCTTCAGTTTGGTCTGTCAGATTTATTGTTTCTTTGTCCCAACCCTGTTTTAGAGGTCTTCCTGCTCCAACACACCTGATTCAAATGAATAGGTGGCATTATCAGGCTTCTGCAGATTCATAACGACCCATTGATTTGATTCAGGTGTGTAGGAGCAGGGAGACATCTAAAACATGCTGGCCAGTGGTACTCTAGGACCACTTGCCTAAATCATTGGCTCAGGCGTCTGCTAATATACTTAACCAAGAATGATCTCTAGGTTTGAGTTCATTACAGCATCAGTTATTTTATAGAGGTGTCATGACGGGCTGATACCCCTATTGTCTCGCACTCAAGACTCAAATCTGGTTCACTTAATGATTTTTATTTTGCGATCAAGTCATGGGAACAGTTCCTCTCCACAAAAATAGCTACACATGTACATTTATAATATATTCTATATTTAATACATCTTACATATTTTGATTTCAATAAACATCCTCTCGTGACACAACAGCGCTACTACCAACTGTCAAGTTTGAGTCCTGACTTATGAGTGGTATATTTATCTCAATAAATAGGCAGTTATCTGAATTTGTGTTTTCACTTGGGGACAAAACAGCTCTAATTTAGAGGCTACAGTCATACAGGAAAATGTATGGAACATCCAGCACTAAAAATCATAGTTTCCAATAGAGTTGTAATACATCACTGCCCTAAGACTTTATAATCCCTCGGAGTCTGCACTAAGTATAGATACTTAGTGCAGACAGACATTTTATTTCACAATACCCTATATGGAAACAGGCAGTATGTAGGGTTAGTCCCCAGTGGAGTGACAAAAGGTCATATATTAAGTACTGCCCTACCTTTAAACAAGGAAACCTAACAATTTTCTTGATATAGGGAACCATTCCTTTACCCATGTGCACAAAATGTGCACTACTGATTTTGCAAGGTAAATATATGAAAATTAATTCCTAGCTCATGGTAGGCTGTAGCTAATCGTGTAGTCATTCAACCATTCAAATTAATTTTTTTATGCCTAATACATTTGTTTGGTTTATACAAAGCTACATTATGTAAGCGTTGAAGATTTGAATATCTTCTAAAGGATTGCAGAAATTACATACTGTAGCTGTGTTCAAAATCAAATCGAAGCCATTTATTTTTACTCAAGATTGTGAGAATGTTTAGTAGATCTCAATACAACTGCAGGTCAGTTCATTCATCTATATAAAATGCTAAAACAGCATTATGTTCTCATTCGTGCACTAGTATTTCTGAAAACAACCATTATCTGGAAAGGCAACATGGTTCATTTCAATTTCAGCAGTTAGCTGAATATAAAGAAATCTCAAAAATTACTTGCATCTCTCATCAGTTGATATAAAGGAAAATGAAAAAAGAAATGAAGTGGAAATGTACAATATAGATATAATTTATTCCCCAATTTCATAAAAAAAAAAAAAAATGTACCTACACATATGTAACTAAATAATATCCCTTTCATTTAGAAGGTTCTGCTCCCGTTCCCTGAAGGGAAGGGGGGCACTCTGTTGTTGGCTGTGCCAGACAGCTGCTGAACAGTGTTTGGATGTTCTCAGTCTAAAGCCCTATGAAGTTAAACGGGACCAATTTCCTCTAGTCTGAGAGGCTAGTAGTGCCACATGTGGCACTAAACATTGAAATTCCTCATTACATCTGAGATTACATTGTCATTATCTAATTATATTTTACTTTGAGAAATATTTCTCTAAAATAAAAACATTCATGCCAAAAGTATGTATCAAAACACATTTAAAGGTTGAATATATAAAATGGGAGAAAAATTATAAAAAAATAAAAGTAGAAAATAATGAATGGCGAAAAAAGTTACTGCATCTTATTATATGGACAATGGCTTGCTATTATAATTGTTTTAATAAATCTTCCACTGTAGGAAATGAATACCACAAAAATGACTTCAACATAACTTACAAATGCACCTATAAGAAAAAAAATGTCCCAAAGGAAAATGTGTTTTGGCTGTGCAGGGCTGGACTCTGCATTTCAATGTTCAATCAGTTCATTGTCCAACACATTTGAACCATTTACATGAGGTTTTCATACAGTACATATATCCTCAGTATTTAAACATGAAAATGTGAACTACTCTACAAATACCTTCTGTGACAATGTTCTGCATCTTCCTTATAGACATATAGGGGCAGGGCCACATACATCTAATAAACCATTCACAAGGATTAATGTAGAACTGAAGGCATTCATGATCTTCCACATAATATTCGCATATGAGGATAAGAGGTGACAACTAGCACCTTCACTAGTTGTATTCATCCCTGAGGAAAATTCCCCATTTATTATTTTAAGTATTTCTTGACAACTTCATGGATTGTACAGTGTTTTTTCCAATTTGACAACATATCAATAAGAGCTCTTTCAATTAACGGACAGGGGGCAACACTATTCTTCCCAGAATACTATACTTACCTCTCTGAGTGCTGACTGAATCACTCAGGACTGATCCAACATGATTCAATCAGCTCATACCGTGTTGATGACATGAACAGCAGAGGTTTGAATTAAGCACCTTTTTGAGGTCAATACATCTAGAAAGAACTTGTCCTCTCACACATGATAAAAGACACACCATCAATCAACCCTTTAGTGTTCTAAGCCTTTAGTACTTGTGTAGCAATGTGTGTGAGGCATTTGGAGCAAAACAAGCGAATTTTGAGTCCACTATGATGACGACGACACCACACAAATGTAACAGCAGTGCACTCCATACAAAGCCCTCATTAGCTGATTGAGACCCTTCTAGCACGAAACACAGGCAATCAGCCAGACAGACAAGGAGGAAGGAGGCATTCTTATTGGACATTAATTGGACATCAACTCCAATACAGGTTGTGATGGGTGCATCCTGATTGGTCAACTACACTTTACGAATTGAAAAACAAAAGAGTTTGAAGAGGGAGGGCTGATGTTGTGGTGGAGGTCACACGGATATCTCGTAGGTGGTGCCGCCTACCCCCGTCACCTTTTTGACGTTATTATGGCGACTAGGGCTGAGGGACGTGCTCTGGTGAGTGGGGTGGCAGTCCGTTTGGCCATTAACTTTACACTTCAGCATGGCTTCCCTGTAGAGGACAACAAAAGACAGAAGACAATTCAAAACAAAACGGACGTGTTCCACATTTTTTGCGGTTCATCTGCCGCCAACAGGATGATTTTGTTTGGCCAAACCGGAAGGTGAGTAGTCGTGGTTTCGCATGCATGTTAGTTATATAGCGGTCCACAGCACGACGAGCTTTAAACGACATAAAGAGAAGAGCAACATGAGTTTCACGTTTACAAATAAAAACAAAATCATAAAATGTAAGATGGGTTAGAGATTAAGTTAAAAGGAAAGTTGTTATCAAGACCTCGTGTTAGATGAGAGTGGAAAAAGCATGCAGAAAAATGTAAGTGGGCTCAAACATCTTTATTATTCTGACAAGTTCAGAAAATTATACAAAAGAAAGTTTTATCCTAACAAGGTGAATTCAGTACACGTCACACTTCAGTATTTAATAATAACCAGGTATAGCACACTGACACTGTACATATACTGTAAAGTCTATACTGTTTTGACGTATCCACATGCTACTTTACACACGGCATCGCCTTAAGACTAGACAATCTAGTGCCCACCCATCACTGGCTGTGCCCAGCAAAAGAACTTCCATTCTGCCCAATACATTGTGCATGCAGTCCCAGCGAAGAAGGAACGTGTTAGGTATCATACCTGGGGCTCCCCAGGCGAGGAGAGTCTGTCCTGTCGAGGGTGCTGATATAGGAGAGTTTCTGGTGGGTGTAAGAGGGGGACCGAGGCATGGCGGCGGGGGAATGGTGGGGCTGATGACCCGGGGAGCGGTACTGGGGCTCGTGGCCAGGAGCCCTTCCTTGGCTGCTGTTAGTGCTACTGTGATCCGTGTGCAGCGAGCTCGAGGAAGTCCTCGGGGCACGGCGTAACACGGGGGTCCGCTGGCCGTAACCCGCCAGCCCGGCTCCCGCCAAGTTGTCCCTGGAGCCCCCGTAGGCCGGGGGGGTGGGGCCGCGGGACCCCTCGTGGTAGCGAGTGACGTGGGCGTAGCCGGGCGGGCTGTCGAACATGCCAGAGTCATGGGCGTACACCTGGCTGGGGCTCTGGGTGCGTCCCTGGAGCAGCTTCTCCCTCTCCTCCAGCTCCTTGCGCTCCTGGATGGAGGCCATGATGGTCTGGGAGAGGTTGTCATAGCGCACCGGGGACGGCTCCCGCTCCCTTGCGTGGGGCGACTGGCGGCCCGCCCCTCTGGCCACTATCACTGGGCTGTAGGCCGCCGTGGTGGCCTGCTGCCTCTGTGCCTCAGCTGCCCGGACGTGGCACGTCTTTGTGGGCAGGTAGGGGGAATGGAGCCCCGTGGGGGGCAGGCCCGGTGGCGGCGAAACGCTGGGGTTCAGCAGGCTGTCGTAGGACAGGCTGCCGTTGCGGCTTGACAGCGTGCCGGGGAAATAGACGCTCTTGTAGGGGGTGGAGGAGGCCACCACCTCCGGGAGCTGGGCCTTTTCGGCCCGCCGCTGGCCCTGCGTCAGGCTGAGCGAGCGCAAGCCGCCGGGGCAGGAGTCCAGCTGCAGCGGGGACGACCGGTAGGTGCGGTGGAGAGGGATGTTGTAGTCGGGCAGGTCCAGGTTCGGCTCCGAGCGGTAGTCGTGTCCGCGCACGCCCTCTTCCAAGATGGCCGACGTCTTCCTGCTGTCGTCTGGTATCACAATCTGTGGATGGTGGGGGCAAGCGGTGGATAAACAACTGCTTCAAAGGGAAAACCAAGACAACAGAAGCTGGGGCTCTCCTCTACCTTCAGCAATTACTGCCACTGTGCCCTTGAGTCAAGCAGCTCTGCCTGGATCTGCTCCTCAGCGACCAATAGTAAGCAGCTCATTACTGTGTGCGTGGGGATTACTTACCTTCTCTCCAGCAGCATGGTAGTGGACTTTGGGTATCGTGCCAAAAGAGGGCCTGAACTTATACATGGCTGGCGTGGAGGGGTGGGTCTTACCAGACAGGGAACTCTCTAGAATACACAGAGAAAGAGACAAGGCCAGTCATTAAAAGTAACATGGAGGAACATTTCAGTGTGTCAAATATAAATGTGGACGTGAAAACGAGGTGATAAAATGCTTAATTTTGCCTAATGGGGCAGGCTGAAAAGTATTCACAGTAAGAGGTGCAGTACCACATCCCGCCACCAGGTAGAAGTAGTGTTTCATGCAGGATGAGCAAGCGTTCACTCCTTGACATAATGCAGCACGCCACTGGCCACAGTAGCTAGGGAAGAGTCTGCTTAATGACACTCTTATAGTAAAGCATATACAGCTAGCCCAACAATTAAATGGCACCCTCAAAAACAACAAATTAGCACCAATTGAAACAGCATGACTATAGCATAAAGGCTTTCTCTCATGAAAACAAGCGTCCTCAAGCCTTCATTGATTTTAGCTATGGAGCGTAATCTCGTCCATGTTCATGTTGAATCACTCTGTCTGGCTGTGCTCCAGCATCTGGCCTCATCGGAAGACGGAGTGATTCACACTGCAATTATCTCTCCCTGAAATCCCACCCTGGCTTCTGCCGACCTAGGGGACGTGTCGGTGGTTAGGGCACACGCATCGTCCTCTGGCCCGGGCATAAAAACAGCCATTGACCTGTCACGGGGTGGGTTCAAGCAGCTCTGAGTCACACACATGACTGTGTCTGGTGCGGTGTTCGGAAAGAGGAACGAGATTGATGTAGTAGACTGATTGAGCGTGTGCGTGCGTGCCTGTGTGCGCACACGTGATGGCGTGTTATTGAGTGCTAGCGACGGGTGCTATAGCTAGTTGCTGGGCTCCTTACCTTCGCTGGAGGTCAGCTGGCTTTTCAGCTGGTTGTACCTGTCAGCTTTGGGGGGCAGCGGGGGCTGGAAGCCCTCTTTGTCATCCAGGCTGCTCTTAGACTGTGACCAGGGGGAGGACATGGTTACGACTGGCCACAACAGATGGATGGCCAGCAGAGAAAACAGATACTACTACTACTGCAGCAATACTACACACTCTATGAAGTGATCTCTCTAGGACACAGCTATTTAGCTATACAAGTCATCTTTGATATGTATCCTTTGTTACGAAAGTTTATATGGTTTCGTACTGAAAATTAAATGCAACATAAAGAAATAAATCAGGACCAAAAAAAGTACCAAATTATACTATCTAAATGCAACTTTAGATAGTATATATTGTCAGAAAAGGGACTCAAATGCTTAGAGCAGGTAGGATCTCTGAAGATTGAGCTAGACGGGTAACCAGGAATGTCTATGCTGTTGACTAGCCATGGCTATCTGTGTAACACGCACATGCACACACACACACACAATCACACAGCATATACTATAAACATTTTGACTGTCACCTTGGAGCTAACAATAGTGCTATGGAGGCCGTTGTCACTGATCTTGATGGTAATTTGCCTGTCTGACATGTCTGGTCTGATGAAGGGAGGCTGAATCTTCACCATTACCTTCTTCCTGGGATCCACTATGTACCTGAGTAGGGAACAGTTACATTGCTTTCAATCATAGCTTGTATATACAAATGGACAAACCCTCGATGACGTCACACATAGCTGTTCTCAATAACTGATTTGAACACCGCGCTGTGCTGGCTCTGGCCATCGCCATCTTTGCAGTACCTCACTCTGCCTGTAACGCCCCCCTATCCGTTATGGGATGCATGTATGACTAATATGTTTAACTGATTCACCCGCCGTACAGTTGTGATGAACGGGCACACTATCTGTAGAAAGGCAGCCAGATTTTTTAACCAGGCTGTAAACCAGGCTGTTTATTTTTGCTGTAAAGTCAGACATTTTTACATTGGAGTCTATGGGAATTCACTCCTTTTTGCAAAACACTCCATCAATGACTTCAGCAGAGCATCTCACCACCACCTGCTGGCTAACAGCTCTCACACCAGTCATTTGTACTTCATTTCATATATCCCATAAGGGTCCTTAGGTCATAGCTCTTCGGCTCACACTGATAATATGTATGTGTGAAAAAGATATGTGGCTCTATTTCCCCATTAGCTGCGGTTCAACAACGTGATTCAATTCCCTCAGCCATCTGCCTTCCCCCAGGGTAGCTGCTTGCTTCCAGACTGAACTGCATACTGTATGTAAGACAGCACATTGGGCGCACACGCATACACACGCATACACACGCATACACACGCGCACTCCAGGACACTATTCCCACTATAGTGGGAAGGCATCACACTAGTATACTTGCATAGCCTCGGGCCACAACCCTTGTACGTACGCATGCACACTCACACACACTCACACACACTCACACACACGCACACACACGCACACACACGCACACACACTCATTCACACACAAAAGCACCTCTTTATCATAAATGAATGGGTTATGGTCTCCTGGGCACAATATGACATATTGTACAGTATGCACGCAAACACACACACACGGATGTGCACGTGCTCGTGCACACGCAAACACACACACACAGATGTGTGCGCGCGCACACACGCACGCACACATCTTGCTTAGCGGACAGTTGTACCTGGGAGCCAGAGGACTGCATAAAACGTATTCCACGTTGCCACAGCAACCTCGAGTGAAAGGATTTACTCCTCCTCGGAACTTGCCCGTTACCTGCGGAACACGGAAACGTGTTGAGAGTGGACAGCAAAAGAGATGCAAGGCCACACGCGCGCGCGCACGCACACACACACACACACACACACACACACACACACACACACACACACACACACACACACACAC
>JAODOY010000024.1:4511797-4523487 GCA_025399855.1 Forbesichthys papilliferus | reverse complement strand
GAAGTTTGGGGTCCCTTGCTGGAGCTGCTGCCCCCGCGACCCGACTCCGGATAAGCGGAAGAAGATGGATGGATGGGTATAAAGCTAATACAGTATGTCCAACAAATTGTTTATGGTGTGCCGAACATAATGTTAAATCAACTAAGGCTATGTTCTCATCAATTGTCATACTGCGACCAGCATATGCAGCTGGGATTCTGTTTCAATAAATAAAAAAGAAACCCCCTCCTCAATTAGTCATATATGGTGTGCTATGCTCTACTACTGATGTTAAAGGTGTACAGACTGGGAGAGGTAGTACAGTAGTTACGTTTGGTCCTGCAAGACTAACCAGCTTGTCAGTCATTTAGAGTCTGTCTGAGTCCTACTTGATTTCCAGCTCACCTCTTGCATGATGACTTCTCTCTGAGGTAGATGTGTGAGGAGACCACTGTCCTGCACGGCCTCCAGATTCTGCCACAAACTCAGCGTCTGGGCACTGTTCCTCAGCTGCAGCTGTAAGGCTGGCGGGGACGTTCCTCCTGCCCCGGGAATGATGCCACCTTCCATTATGGAGCTGGTGGCGCGGCCATCGCGCTGCCGCCGTAGCTCCACCTCCTGCTGCTTGGAGGTGTCACGGTACTCCTGGTACAGAAAGGCTAGTAGAGACACAGCTCATTTGTAACTTTGATTGTGCTTCGATTATTGTGCTTTGTTCTGTCTTTTGTAAACTGTTTTTAAAAAGTGCTCTTATAATAAAGTTTATTATCATTGTTGTGTTTTTTTTTTTTTACATGTCTTGTGACAATGTGACAATGTTGAGAATATATCAACATTTGTAATTTGATAGTGTTTTACTGTAATTTGAAATATGTCAAAAAGTTTTCTACTTGTTGGATTTGTAATGTGACTATTTTTTTAAACATTTTAAGCATTTCAACACTCCAAATTTGGAATGCTGAAATGTCAATGTTGGAAATGTCACGGTTCCAAATAATGAATGAATAACAATAAATGAGTCAATTAAGAGTATGTGTATTATTGACATTTTGATGATTGCCATATTCAAATTAGTCGTTACATTTCTATTTAATACATGTTTGTCAATTAGAATTTCATTTGAATCTGGCTTTACAGAAAAAACCTGCATCTGCCTAGATGTATATAATTGACATACTGTGTAGGGCTTTGTAAATATTTATTATGGATATACTGTATAGTCCTGTTGTAGTGTGGTGGAATTTGTCTTAGTAAGAAAGCATATCAGGTAGGAAAGCAATAAATAAAAAGTAGAACAATATCTTCAGCAAAAGAGAGGCAATGTGAACTGGATACATTACGAGAGACTGTTACATAATCTCCCCCAGTTACATTGTGGTGCATGCTTATGTGGGTGTACAGTTGTAAGGGCACTTACATAAACTATGAAGATAGAGAGTCTCACATTTAAGAGAGATTAAATCACAGATCAGTATTTGTCAATCCATACTACATTAACAATAAACCTCTATCCAAATGGGTGTTTTGCTCTGTACACTGAACAGAGTCACTACATTAATATCAACATGGACATCTGAAAGACTTCCAACCTTGACACATCACATTCACAGTTACTGTAGAACAGGGGTAGGGAACCCTGGTCCTACTGCCCTGCATGTTTTAGATGTCTCCCTGCTCCAACACAACTGATTCTAATGAATGGGTCGTTATCAGGCTTCTAACACACACACTTCTAACTTTGTTCATTAAAATCAGGTGTGTTGGAGCAGGGAGACACCTAAAACATGCAGGGCTGCGGCTCTCCAGGACCTACCCCTGGTCTACATATACACAAGCCATTTACAATGAGACTAAAAGTTAGACTACCTCATCCAAAGCCAATTAGTTAATGACCTCATATATGCTGGTGAAATAACCTCGTTCTAATCAGACATTCTGACGAGAAGGAAGGCATGCAGTCTTGATCGTTTTTCCAGTAGTGTAGGGCCTATCATGCTTTCAAAATAAGATTAGTTTTCTCTTCATCCCTGCCGGCGTTGTGCCGCGTTTCCTTACGCATATGCGATTAGCTACATATAGGCCTATATTATTTTTGTAAAGCATAAATCATAAACTCTATGGCGATACAAGTAAAATTCTATTTTTTTATATTAAAAAAATTATGAAATTGCCATATTGACGCCTATGTGCACATCTGTTTTAATATAAGAAGCCTAATCTCCTACAATCAACGTGGTAATTATGCATTTAATAACAATATACTATTTAATGTATCGGATGTCATCACATCAACCAATCGTTTTAAAAATTAGTGTCACAATTATGTACACGTTATAATGTTATATAAAACATGTTTTGGGGAGGGAAAAGCTATCTGCTCCAAGAACCACACCGGTGTATTTAATGGGGGAATGTGGGCATATGCTGTCTGGCTTAACCCAACCAGCAGAAGGAGAGAGATAATAGACATTCTTGGGATGCACAGATACAAGGAATGAGAAGGACCGGCTTGATAGCAGTACTTGTTGTTCAGATGTGTTAAATAGCTGGCCTTCAACGCCCCAATCAATCGCTGAGAGAACCACTGTGTAGCCAAGGGTTGTGCGAGATAGCCAGATGGCTGAAGTCAATGGAGCCTTGCCTGGTCTCTTGTGTCACAAAGTGATAATTATGAATTTGGCCACAGACTGGTTGATACATTCTGCAACATTCTCTTTTATTTTTTACTCTGATAAACACAAATAGATAGCAATTTGCTCACCAATGCCTCAATGATTACAGCTTGATGTTAATCAGTAACAAAAATAATAACAGTTCTGCCCCAAAACATTTCATACATCAACAACAAAATGGGGCTTTGGTAGCTATCACGCAGGTTTTTATTTTTGGCTCACATGGTAGCTTGTCTGATGTGATAACTACTACTGTAGATCTTATTGTGAATAATCATGCCCAACAGCCTTTGTGTTCCTTTTTGATACAGGCAAACAGGAGGCAGCCAATGTGCTTATGTGTGCATACAAGAATGTCTGTGAAACAAGGCAAGCATTTTGAACGTTCTCCAAGACCTCCAGAGGCCTCTGTTGACTAATCTGCAAACAATCCGCTTTGCAAGCCCCATTGCAAGTGGAAGAGCAAACCCCTTAAGCTGTGACATTAACGAACACAGAGAGATAAGATAGGGATTGTTATCGTGCTGCATGGAACTCCTGCCCAGATAGCAGATAAGAGCCTTTTAAAGGGTGTATGGCTGCCAGACACAGTTTTAGTGAAGCCATGGAGCAAGACCAGGCATGGAATGTCAAATCACCCTGCTGAATCTGGTTTTGCTAAACATCTATGCCTCCTGATTCTATTTTTGGATTTAAGGATTGAGGCCTGAAACAGCTCATTTTTTTACTTTTCCTCACACAAGGAGCCAGACAACACATTAAACAAATCAAATATGAATGTACTGACTAATGACAAATAATGACAATCATGTCCATGTAGTGTATTGTAAAATTGGCATTAATATCTGGTCGAAGATTTACAGTGAAATTAAAACAAATGTATGGGACAGTACAAACCAGGATATGAGATTATTAATTTGAATACAGTAGTGTAATATTGTAATGATCCAAGGGGAAAGCAAACTCAATTGGATAGATATGGTAATATTACATACTAAAACAATACAAAAGATGTAGGCTATAACAAGATGACAGGAACACCTGTCAACCCAGATGTCCTCATTATTAGGTTTCTTTGTTAGATGTTTATATAGGAACTGTAAACTGTAGTAAATGCTGTTAAACAGCAGTCCTTGGATTGTATACTGACACCTACTTGCAAACAGCTGTGCCAATGCAACATTATCGGTAAACAAGTGATCTCCATGCCAGAGGAACCCACGCTATTTAGAAAGAAAAAAAAAAAGATTTATTTTCATCTTACCTGATTGTAGATTTACTTAAAAATGTCCGTGAAACTAAACATAATTGCATGTATTATCATCACATTTATCCTATATCTAATTTAAAGGTTTTTATATTAACCTAGATGCTGGTGTTTTTGTGTTTCAAATTTATTATACCGTATAAGTAGTTCAGAAAGTTGGCACAGTTAAACAGGCTTATTTTCTGTAAAAATACATCTTTGCTGTTGGTCAACAGCAAATTGGTACTTTTAATGTGGAAAGCTGGAATGTTTTATTTTGAAATGTGTTATGAAGTCCTGCAGTGTAAAAGCAAGCCCTCTGTCCATTTAACGATTTCTCACTGGAAAGGAAAACCTCAGTCACAAGTGCCAAGCTGTAGGTGCTGCCAGCGTCAAACAGAATAAATGCTTATGAATATCCAAACACCACCAGAGGGGATGGACTAAATCATAATTCTAATTTTGCGGGTTGGAAAAACTTCCTCCTATAGGCCAGTGCCAACCAGCTCTGAGGCGATTCCAGTGATGAGCCAGGGAACGTTCTGCTAACTGAGCTCTGGAGAAATACGGTCACGACAAGATTCACATTCAAATAAACCTCACTCTTGGCCCACGCACACAAGCCATGTTGTCACCAGCTGGCATCGTCTCCCGCCGCCCCTTCAAATGCTGAGCCACTTTTGATTAACGTCTCAGCGGCTAATCGTGTGAGTTTGCTGTGCCAGTTTGGACGAGCTGTGCATTGCTTCCATTTGGATTTCTTTTTTAACTAAACTCTTTCTGAGTGTTCCAGAGACCCTTTTTACACCCATCCCCCCTCCCCCCTCCCCGCAAAGTCTTTGTTGTCTGGTGCCCATACCTACTGTAGAACACTAAGCTTTGTGGATTCTGCATGGGGTGTGGTACCATCCCGTGAGCACATGAGTGAGAAGATCACCTCTGCCAGATGCACCCAGCTGCAAAAATGTTATTGGATGGTTTTTCATAGTTTGTGTATATAATACAGCCAGTGGGCTGTATTATATACCAATGGGTGGAAACATTCTGAATATTGACTGAAAGTGGGGAAGCTACTTTAACAGCTAGTTCTTATGGATGTCATTTTATTATTTTATTTTGTGTGCCTCTGTACTGAGCACTCTGAGGTGCTTCTGTTTTAAAATGGGGTCATTTATATTCATACTCTTAGCTAGCCAATCTCTGCACAGTCATAGTGCGGTGTGACATAGCTGGAATATTTGCCATAGGTCTAGAGGTGCAAAGACATTAGACAGCACTTTGTCATCATGGTTTGGAATTCACACTGTCTAGATGTTCCTAAATCAGCTCCTTCACCGCTGACTGTTCTGGTTTCTGTCAGATGCTGCTCTGTTGATGTTGAGGGCTAAAAAAAGATGTCAGTAGACAAAATGGAGGGATACATGCAGCTAGCCTTTTTAGGTTGTGAAACCTATGGGTCAGGACTACCTGTGTCACAAGTGGTTTTTAAAGCAGTTTCCAGAATCTTTTGAAAATAATACTACAGTATTTCTAATTTGCTTTAGTAATAACATGACTAAATTGGCCAAATATCTCCTTGCATTTTGCTAGTCGCTAGTTTACCATTCTGTGTGTGTGTGTGTGCTGAAAACAATCTGGTAGCCAGTAGGTTAGTGGCGAACACCGCTCACAACAACAAAGCCATAGTAGGCCTTCTACGCTTTGCTTTACAAAGCATTTCAACGTGTGTGGCGTCGCTGAGGAGGGATATTGTTGAGCTCAAAATTAGCAAGCATTCATACTTTAAAGGATCTGTAAGCACTGTTTATGATGGTTACCAACGACAACGTTAGTGTTGACACAGGTGCATCTATGCCCACAAGGTGTCAGTATAGGATACAGTCCATGAACCAGTTTTCTCAGGAAGAAACCGCTAATCAGACCTTTTATCAGTTAATTTACAGTATGTGGTGTTTACCATAGGCTACTTTAGCCTGCTCTTATGCTGTATTTGGGGGGCGTCACCACCAGCATTATACATTAGGCTATTGTAATTTAGTAGACTTCTTAACAGACTTACAGTAACTACATTTTTCAGTACTTAACATACTGTGGCATCAGACAGGGTGAAAGAGATTCACTGTTACAGCCCTTGCCATTTCCTCTCTCAATTCACAATTTAGGTTTAAGTCATCGTCAGAGTTTGCCAGCCCACAAAGGGATGGGTTTCATCAGAGAGCAAAAATCCTGACTCCCAAATCACAGGGCCCAGTGGATCCCCCAGCAATTCAAATATGATCTTGGCGGGGGCCTCCCGTCTCATTACCAATCTACATTTCAAAACAGGCTTCAAATGGGAACTAATGCATTAGCTCTCGCTGGGGGAAAAGTCTGGGGAGCCGCTACATAGCAGCTCAAATGCTTTCATACATGTTTTTTCAGCGAGGGGAAGTGTTAGTGAGAGAGAAAAGGAGCTTGGACTGAACCATTCATTCCTTGCCCATCTTATTAGCTTGGCACTGTGTTATTAGCTGCCATTGTGCTCCATAAAGGCTCCTGAGGCCTGTTCCACTGTTCTCTGAATCTAGGGTTGAGACTTGTGCCAACAGCTTTTTGGAGGTATTTGAGACCATGGAAAATTAAATCCCAAAACCTCGGCATTGTTTTTTTTTTTTTCAGATAAATGCAGGGGTTTAGAGCAACAACAAATTAAGTTTTAGCTCAGATAGTGCCTTATCCAATTAATTGGGATTATGATGAAAATATACATTTTATATACAGTGTTGTATCACAGCTGCTTGTGATAATGTTACATGAAGCACTGCCACAAAAACAATATCAATAAAAAGAAAATGTGTTACAAATTATAAATGTGAATTATTTTGCAAGTAGAAAATCATAATCGCTCCAAAAAGCTCTGACAAATCTGAAGAATTGCTATGGAATGAGCTGACAATAACAGACCTTGTAATAACATACGTGGGGATGGATATGCCAAGCGAGTGTCAATGGATTGATTCCCATGGGATGATGGGACTGTGTGCTGAAATAAATTGACCTTGCCAGACAATGAGCGAAATTGATGGTGGTTTTCATTTCCTGAGGGATGTTCCACACTCTACCATAAAATGGATGCAGGACTGAGTGATAGCAGTCAGAGAAAATGCAGGGTGGAGTCCTATTTTTATTCTGCGGGAGCTGGCTGTAAACAATAGTTACAGGACAAATCGCTATACCTAATGAGTACGAGGGTTAAGTACCTACTGTTGACTAGATGATTAGGAATGAAAGCACACAGCGCTAAAGTGAAACTGGCCACCGACAGATGCTACCCGTCGAGGAATATGTGGTTCAATTACTGGCAGCCTAAATTGAAAGTGATAGTGATTTAAGCCTTCCCAATACACCAGCCTATTCTGGCAGGCAGTCTTTTCCAGGAGGCCTTTTAAAAAACTCTGCTGGAGAGTGTGTGAGACAGAGGAGCGCTATTGATTTTCAATAACATCCCCTAATGACCTGGCCGCGGTTTGATCCACGCTGTCATTATGCCCTGATACCCTGGGACAGGATTGGTAGGTCTCAGAGCTCGCAGCGGTGAGCTGGAGAGCTGAGGGCGTCATCGGGATGAATTGGCCAGCCCTGGGCAGGCAGTGAGAAAGAGAGAGGATTGGTCAATAGCAGGGTGGGACCCCCGCCTTGGCTCCCTCCAGAGGGCCGTCAGGTCTCATTAGAGAAACAGAATGTATGAGGAGAAGCGAAGAGAAGAGGGGGGAGCTGAGGAGGTAGATGAGAGAGAAGCCTCTCCTCCAGCATCTGATGGTCTTTCCAGCAGGCATTGCTCCTCTTAATGAGTCCAGACCGCAGGTCAATATGCCACTGGGCCGCCGCTCAATACCGGTTACCTGCAACACAAACACTCAAAACCTGCTTTCTTACAAAATCAATGTCCTATTAGTCCCTCCCTCCGCTGCCAGGCCCCAATTCCATCGATCCCCTCTGGAGAGATCTGCAGCCCATGTATGACAGATTAAGCTTCGATGATCTGATGGCTCAGGCTACTCTGCTAGCAAAGTCGTTTGCCTTGGTGATTTCAGAGTAATAGCTTTATATGAGATGAGCAAATACAGTTAGGGCTGTTGAGTGGGCACCACAGCACTATTGGCAATCCTATAAAACTCTGTCCCTCCCAGTGATTTATCTTATTGTCCAGTTGACTATTCCACTCTAATGGGGGTCAGTTTAGGACACATTTCTTATTCAGTAGTGACAATGTACATCTGGATGAAAGACTAGCAACAATTGACAGACTTTAGGTCTGAACTTTATTCCGTACATTTTAAACCATGAATGTTCATTTTCATTTTTGCACGCCTAAAACTCTACTTGTTTTGTATACAAGAGTCTAAGAAAAAACAACTGCACAACACCACAAGGTTGACAGAGAAAGTCCTATTGCCACCCATAAGTGTCCTATTCCGTTGGGGGCTGTCTTCTTCTGGTCCAGTTTGTGACCTGGAAGTCTGAAGGTTTATAATTCCATCTTTTTTCATTGGCAAATATAAACACGTTAATCCATGTTCTTTGTAATATCACCGGTTATCCACTGGTCTAGCCTGGCGGTGTTTCCATAAGGGTAGCTTGTGTCGCTTTGCATAGATTGCAGATGATCCTTACAGGCTCCCTTATGACACACTACCTCCATACTTCACTCTCATTGGCCAGGCAGGTCTGTTACCATGGTTTCCAACAGGGAAGTGTCTTCCGAGTTTGAATTAATTTCAGTTTGTTTTTCTATAAACAATTAAAAAGCCTAATAAATTTACATTGTAATTTTGCAGCGCAGGAATATCAAGTTATTTACAGTTTTCTTTACAGAGACCTCATATATATTTCTGCATATCTCAAAGGCAAAACAATTCAAAGCAACATTGTCATTATTGAGGATATCTTGGTACCATGAGGTTAAATTACTGTCAATAAGATTGAAACCAAAATCCAGTCTTTACAGTGGGTCATAATAGATATGTCTCACGATCAACTGGGATAAATATTGGAGAGAAAAATAAAAAGACTAAAGCACAAATTACATTAAATTCATAAAAGTAATACCTATACATGGAACAAAGATAGGAAATGTACAAACGTATTTGAGGACTTCTCTTGTCGGACACAGGCGAAAAAAAGGTATTCGATTAATATATTAATAATTATCAAATATTTAAGTTGATAATAAACATACACGTTTGTGTTCTCTTAACCGACATTATTCGACCGCCAGTCCATTGACAATCGAGTCTCGGCATGTGCTTGATCAGCCTCACACACACACACACACACACACACACACACACACCTTTCCTTTGTACAATCATACCGTTTCAATCACAAACAGTACGCTTCCATTTCTCCTCTCACAGTGTTGCCGTAGCAAACCGAGGAGGTGGGCTCGCAGTAGCGTCCAGCGAGCCCTCTAGTCCGCTCCCCCCACCCCCTACCCCTCACCCCGAGAAGCTACCGGGCCTCCACCTCTTTGGGGTTCCGTGACGGGGAGTAGTCCCGAGGGTCCTGGCTGGAGGTGAGCGGGGTAGTCCTCCTGGGCGAGGCCGGACGGATGCCGCCCGCCGGCACCAGGGGCGGGGGTGCGCTGAGCGCGGCGGTGGGCGGGGTCCTGTTCAGCAGGCCGTTGTGTCCCGTGGAGGGGCTGAGCCTGGGGTAGGGCATGGCCCCCAGGTGGGGCATGAAGGGGCCCATGTGGGGCAGGTGGCCCTCCATGGGCGACTGGTGCAGTTGGTGGAGGCGCGCCCGGTCCAGCTCCTCCCGCAGGTGCAGCCGCTCGCGCTCCTCTGCCTGCTGCCGCATGCGCTCGTGCTCCCGCCGCACCTCCAGCAGGTGCTCGTGGTGCGAGTAGTCGTGCGCCTCGCGCTCCCGGTACGCCCGCTCCTGCTCGTAGGCGCTGGGGAAGCGCTGGCCCTGCTCGGCGGCGCGCAGCTGGAAGTCCATGCGCCGTTGGAGGTCCAGGCTGCGGTACGCCTCCCGCAGCGGGTCCCAGGGGAAGGCCGGGTGGGGCAGGCGGTCCCGGCCCACGCCCATGAAGGGGGCCATGCGGGCGCGCTCCAGCACGTTGAGGCCGCCCATCTGGTGCATGGCGCTCATGGAGAGGGGCAGCGAGTGCGCCATGGGGACCCCGTGGAGGCCGTGGGCCATCGAGGGGGGCTGCTGCTGCTGGGACAGCGGGGGGTGGTGGTGGAGTGGGTGATGGTGTTGGTGGGGGGGCTGCTGCTGCTGCTGCTGCTGCTGGTGGTGGTGGAGGTGGTGCTGGTGGGCGGGGTGGGGAGCGTGCGAGACAGGAATGGGAGGGGCCTGCGCGGGGGCCTGCGGCGCCGGCTCCGAGCTCACCACCATCACCTCCTGCTCCTCCTTGCGCTCCTCCTTGATCTTCATGTCGTTCTTCACCTTGTGCAGGAGCTCGGCAGGCGATAGCTCCTTCCTGCTGTCGTCCTTGAGCGAGGGCAGGGGGCCGCCGGACACCTTCGCCGCCTGCTCGCTGAGCCCCCCCTTGGAGTACGGGGACGGGGAGCGGTGGGACGACTTGATGGAGTCCTCCGAGGGCCTCCTGTCCAGGGCCTCCTTGCCCGGGGAGCGACTCTCCTTCACCTTGACATCCGCCGTCGTCGTCGACGAATCCCGCTGGCGCTCCAGCAGCTCCTTCTCGGAGTCGCGGCCGCGGTCCGCGCTCCCGCTGTGGTGGCGGCCTGAATCGCTGGAGTTCTGGCTGTTGGAGCGGATCAGGCTGCTGATCTGGTAGCTGACGGGAGCCGAGGCCGGGGACGAGCGGTTGGAGTGGCGGCTGCGCTCCACGGAGTCTCTGTGGCGGTGTGAGTTAGTACACGTTAACGCCTCGTTACAAACAGGCTTGTGTGCAGATAATTACACATATACTATAAATGATCACACCATTTGCATTCAAACCAAGGTTTACGCTAAAACCCCTTTAAAGCACGCTCCAACAAACCTGTCTTTATCCTTTTCCTCTTTTCCGATGGAGGAGTCTCTTTTCTCCCTCTCCCTCTCCCTCTCCCGCTCTCTCTCTCGGTCGTGGCTGTTGGCCGAGCTGCTTCGCTCCGCTTCGGCCGACTTGGGCCACTGTGGCGGGGTGGGGAAAGATGGCGGCGTGCGGTGAAGTCTGTTCCAGGTGTCGTGGTGGGGGTTGAAGCCCGGCAGCCCTCCCAGCCCTTCCTTGGGGCCAAACACGCTGTTGGAACCTGCCGAAGAGGAGACAGGGGGTGGGGGAGGGGGGAGACACACGGTGAGTCCATCTCTAGGGCCGGCACACGGCGGGCCGTGAAAGGAGAGGCGGAAGCCAAACCGGCAGAGACAGAAAGTGGCTTTTGTCGTAGCCTTTGTGGCCGGTTCGCTCAATTGAAGCCCTGCGCACAAAGACCCGCTCGAGGTTAATGGCTTGACCCCCCAGCTCTGTACTTATTTGCTCCACAACCAGGGGTTTTCCGTCCCCCCACCCCTCCCCATTCACTGCTCTGAGTTCTCAGGGCCCTTTTTCACAGGATGAAGGGGCGACGCTCAATTGCCCTCCGGGGTTGAGGGTTGTGAAAGGCCTGGGGGACCTTAGCATTCTGCGGCCAGTCTGTTTCACTCACATCCATTCCGCGACAGGGTGACCGATTTTCACAGAAAATAATATTAGGCAGGGAGAGAGAGAGAGAGAGAGATAGCAAGAGAGGAGAGAGAGAGAGAGAGAGAGAGAGAGAGAGAGAGAGAGAGAGAGAGAGAGAGAGAGAGAGAGAGAGAGGGGGGGG
>JAODOY010000024.1:4499226-4509620 GCA_025399855.1 Forbesichthys papilliferus | reverse complement strand
GTGTTTGTGAGAGAGAGAGAGAGAGAGAGAGAGAGAGAGAGAGAGAGAGAGAGAGAGAGAGAGAGAGAGAGAGAGAGGAGGGAGTCCTCCATGGTGTTTCGATGGGGACTTGTGGAATAATTAACACATGAATGGCTAGCAAACGGTGGCTGTGCTGGCTGTGGTTCAGCCAGATGAAAGCCAGGTCTGGGGTCCGGGGGTCTGGGGTCTGGGGTCTGGGGGTCTGGGCTGAGGGGCGCTGTACTGGGCTGCCTGGCTATACTCCTGCCTGTGTGGGTGGACTGCTTTGGCTCTGAACGCAGCACTAAAGTGCCTCCATCTCTCTCCCTGTGGTCTGAGCTGCTGTGGACTGGCGTGCCGGCCACACGGGGGCCACATCCAGGAGGGGGAGGGGGGTGGGACCAGGGACAACGGTAGAGGAGGTGGGGGATTGGGGCTGGCGCTTACCAAGCGAGGGGTTGCCTAATCCTCCGAAGGCACTGCTTGAGAGGTTGCCGAGGCCGCCAAAGGTACTGGAGCGACTCAAAGGATCTGCAAAATGCCAAACAGGGATTAGCAAAAAGGGGGGCTGGCCAACCCCACCAACCCACCCCACCCCGTTGCACTCATCTTTTCTCTTACAAGTGAGTGTGTGTTGTGTGTGTTTTATTTTTGGATTTTCTTAAGCCCAGCCACTATAGCTCTCTCTCTCTCTCTCTCTCTCGCTCGCTCTTCCTCTCTTTCTCTGAGATAATCCTGAAATGGCAAGGGCTCTAGATGCTGGACCCTGCTGAGTGCTGTGGGAACTGCACTGCCTGATGGGAACATTTGTTTCGGAGGGGACCTGGCAACGGGCACTGCCTGGACAGGGATGCGGGTTGTGGCGGTGAACTGGTCTGGATGTAGTACAGCCCAACGGTGCATCACAATCTGCTGGGCATGGTGTCATTAATACAGCTTTAAATAGACTACATCCTCCAAATCTAGAGGAAAAACAAATATGTACATAGCGGCCAGGAAAGACATTGAACAATAAAGCCCAACTCATAATGTGCAATCCAATTTTAATTCTGGGGGAAGAAAAACGCTCTAAGCAATGTAAACCTTATCTACACAGAAGGCTTTTCGGATTTCAAGCACTGTGATGAATGCAGCACTGGAGCTTGTCAATATATCAGAAAAGACAACAACTGGAAAATCTCTCCTGCCTCACACTCGAATTCCCTGGACAGGATTTCCAACCATCCCCCCTTTAAATCTCTCTTCTGTGCACCATGTGTTTATAAGCTCAAATTGGATTGACTCGGGGGCTTATTCCGTGAAATCACCTTGCTGCTCAGAACCCAAACAATGTCTCAGATGGAACGGAAAAAGAAAGACCTCCATTACCCTGCCTGCGAAAGACAAACTCAACTTTAAGAGCCCATAGAAAACGTAGCATCAAGGTAACATGTCATATTTGCTGTGGCCATCTGCCATGCTTTTCAAGGTGATACGAAGAGAGACAGGAGCTCTTGGCAGTAAAAAAAAACACAGACAGGATGAAAGAAATCTTTTGTTTGAACAATAGCGAGATGAAAACAGAGCAGGAGATTGGAAATACTAGGCCAGTGGTGTCATTCTCCATCAACCCAGAGAGGTTATACAAGCTGTTTTACCACATCCGGACTGCAACAATCAAGATCTAGATGGAGCACAGTACATTTACTGGCAGACTAATGTTCATATTAAAGAGACAAGCCTCAATTTATGCCTGGAATTACCCTTTTTGTTGAAATTCGCAATATTGCAGGACTGACGCGCTTTTACACAATCGAGGAGTCACCTTAGTCCTTTGAATAAACTTTTAATATCCTGTGAACGAACATCACAGCCATAAATGTTTAGCCAACTCGTCGAATTACACTTTAGAGACATCAGTAATTTGAAATATTAGTGAATGAGAGAGAAAGAGAGAGAGAGAGAGAGAGAGAGAGAGAATTATAGGTAGATAAAGAGGGGGGAGGGAGAGGGAGAGAGAGAAAGGGAGAGAGAGAAAAGGACTGTGTGCAGCAGAAATAAATAAGGCAAAAAAGATAAGAAATAAAATGGCAAAGCAAATGAACACATTCACTTACACTTACCTGCCAAGTGGCTTGGAGGCATGAAGCCGCTAGGGTGTGGGGCAGGGCCATAGGGAGAGGCTGTAGGGTGGCCAGGGCCTATGGAGGAAGGCATGGTCATTGTTATAGTACATACAAGGTGTGTATATCTGAGGCCACACAGCACCACATGCATACCAGGGGTCTGGGTCATTCTAACACTGAGGTTAGTGGGTACAAGGGGAGATAACCATCCATTAAAGACTGTACTGATAACTAATAACTGCTACTGGAATAAACATCCGGCACTTCCTCCACCGGATTAGCATGGTGCTGACATTCTGACATAGTAACAAAAGGATAAGGGAAATTATTTTTTTAACCATTTTTAAATGGTTCAAAACACAGTACTGTATGTCTGACTCAAAGACATTGTCCATGACTTAAAACTGTCCAGCATCCATGCTTACTTTTTTTAATTACAAAGCGAATAAGTAATTGTTGGGCAAAGAAAATCCATAGAGCAAATAACTGGCATTTCACATGTATTGCTGTAGCTTGCGGTCACATTGTTTATGCTACCTATCTAAGCTGTTTATCGAGGTCAGTTGAGGACTGTTGTAGAAAGCAGTGTTGCTTTCACCCTTATTCCATGAATTGTTAATGAAAGAACCAATTATACGAGACACACCACTCCATAATTACTAGTGAAAGGCCAATCGCCTCTCTGTTGCCCTCCAACGCAGGGCACATCAAGTCAATTACCAGTCATCCATATTCATAGACATACAGTATCCGACTCCCCTCACAAGCAAAACGCATTCAGCACAACACTGTGAGCACAGCGCGAGAGGAGGAAACTGTGAAAGTAAATAATATTGTTTTATTACGTCTGTGAAAAGACCAACTGGGACACACAGCCATGAATGCACCAGCAGCCTATTTGCATAAAAAGCCCTCATTGAAGAGCGTCCAGAGTGGAATTTGTGCAATTGAAACAGCTTGTTTTGGAAGTTGCCCTCCTAGAGAGTGTCGGGAGACCCCACTGACCTGTGGAAGAGAAGAGTGGTCGTGCCAGGTCGTGGGGGTAAGGGAACCCTGGGAACACACCCGGGGCTGGGGGCCGGCTGAACAGGTCCAGCTTCCCATTCATGTCCAGTTTGTGCGGGTCCAGCTGCATTTGCTGTGGCAGAAGGTGAGAGAAGGGGAAAGGGTCAGCAGGGCGACACCGCCGCTTACAGAGCAAGAGAGGAAGGAGGCTAATCCTAACACAAAGCGGAGGAGAGGTTAGAGGCACACCGTCAATACAGCAACTAAAGCTCTGCATACCTAATCCCAGACCACTGTGTCATCATAACACGTATATGTATGCATGCTAATTAGGGACACTAACGCCTTGCGGACAGGGCTGAGGTATTGAGGGGCTGATTTATTAAATCAAGACATCCAGGAGCATTATTTCTTTATGAAATGTATCCCCATCTACTAGTTGGAGACAAACAAAAATGTAGCTAAATGGGTTAACATTGTGTTTCCTGCACAGAGAGATAACTAACACTTTCCCTAACTTTTCAGGCCTGGGAATCCTGTTTCTGTCTATCTCCAGGTTTGAATACAGGGTTTTCTGCCAGCTGTCACTATCCAGGTGACCCACCTTCATTTTCTGCTGGTGGTGGTAGATCTGCCATGCGATCTGGACATGCACTGCACACCACTTGCCAGGTTTCTGAGAATTAGAGAAAGACCTTAAAGTGAGCTCATGGTGGCTTTAATATGGTAGTATTTGGCCAAGCTATAAAGTGGGAACTTGTCAGAAGATAAAAATGAATCCCTAAATCTGACCTTAACGCAACTAATAACCTTATCACCACTCCAACATTAAGTAGAGAATACTTAATGGAATTTCCCATATAGCCATTTTGATAGCAAGTTGATAGTTGTTTTGACTTGTGGCTTGGCCAAACTAGAAAAAACTAATAAAAAGGAGCTATAGAGAGCTTCAACTTACTCTCACTGATGTCCTAAAAGGATCAGTTATCTATGGAGAGAAGAAAAACAATCACAGTCACAAACATCATCATCAACACGGTTCTTATCAATAATCTACCACAGGGATAATTTTGTGTGGAAGTGGAATTAAAATTAAATATATTTTTTGTCCTACACATTGTTTTGAAGAGCTGGATGAATAACATGTTATTCCATCTGAACTGGACAGGCAGTTAACCAGTCAACGGACACATAACTACAGTAAATAATTGTGTACAGTGTTCTCAGTGTAGTAGGCCTACCATAGGAAACCTAGCAAATGGCTTCACATTTTGGACATTTTGGACATTGGGACACAATTCTACTTTACGATTCTACTTTATCATGAAGGCGTTAGCTACATGCTAATTATTGTCCACATGTATGTCCTAGCCCTCAGAATGTGACTGGTGTTACGGCCTGGCACTTACCCGTGGATCCTTCTGTAGGAGTGTGTGAGGTACTGCACCAGGACGAGTCCCAACGTCAATAGGATTGGACGCCTGAGAGACACAGAGGGAGCAGAGGAGAACATGGGCTTACATTGCTTATGATGCAATGCTAGCCAAACGCACGCAGCATGCTAAGAGGATAAACTCTGGTCTAGCACAGGGGCAGGTCCTCTAGATAGCAATACCAGCAACACTACAGCCACACACCTGCAGACCTGACTAATCCCCACATACGCAATGTCAACACACAGAAGCACACTGAGGCCCTGGGCTTGAGCCAGGCCTGAGTAACAGAGCCCTGAGCTTTCTGATCTCCCCCTTAAAGTCTTCGGATTCCAAGTGGTTAGATCAGCCCTAGTAATCCATTTCCGCATCTGGGAAAGGCGGATCCAGGTTCACCCCCTTCCACCCCCGCTCCGCCTCTGGGCACCTCTCTAAGGATACTTAGCGGGGGGCTTTAGCCGCACAAGAGGGGTCCATGCCGTGTTCCTGCAGCCATCTGGAGAGGACTGTGACAATGGAGTCCCTCTACGACACAGCCTGCTGGGAATAAGGCCAGGGGCTTTAGGCCAGCTTTGATTGGTGGCTTACACCGGGTCACAGACGCTGGGCATCTGCCAGACAGCCCCACCTTCCGTAACCCCCCCCCCCCTACCCCCCCCTCCGGTCTTAGTCTTATCTTGCCAAACACGGCCCAATTCAGCTCGGCGCAGAGCGTCACAGCCCAGTGAAGGCCCAGCCAGCTCAGAAGCCTTGTTTGCATAGCCTATTATGGGGTGAAGGGGAAACCAAGAGATTTACCAGGTCCCTCCCGTCAGTGCTGCCACTGGCCCAGCAGTGTGACTGGTTAAGTAATGCTGTGGAGCCATCATGCCTGCTAATGCCGCACTCTTCCACATCTGCATTTCAAAGACACTGAGAGAATGTGTGTGTGTGTGTGTGCTAGTGGCTGCTTAATAAGGTATGAAATTGTGTGTGGGTATGACATGCGGTGTTTGTATGCTCGCCCAAATGCGCATGCTCTGTGTCCTAAAGTGGCTTGTCAGAGTGTAGGGTGGGTACCCCCCCCTAGTGGTCTCGGAGTTTAGGGGGTCCCAACATTTGTTTATTTAAATAATATAATAATCATTTAATAAATCATATATATATACTGTATATACAGACATCCAAACATATACCACATGTATATGCATATAAACAAACACACACACACACACACACACGTGTGCATACATTTGTAGTGGTGGTGTTCATGATTATTTTCTACATAATGTACATTGTACAGTATGCTTTATGTTTGGCACAAGAGGCAGTTCATAAGCTATAAACCACACCTTTTAGTTTTGGCAAATAAACAAAATACAATAAATAAAGGTTGAAAACCACACTCCGAGAGCGATGTCGTGCGGGTGGGGCGCTTTTGCATGCTCAACTTGTTATGTAAATGTGTGTGTGTGTGTGTGCGTGCGAGAGCGGACACACACACGCAGGGTCAGGGGTCTATGTCTGACCTTGGGCTGGAAGGCTCCCTGCAGCGAGCTGAACGGTCCTGAGTGTGGGAGCAGCGGGGGCATGCCTGGCATGGTGGGGGGGTATGAGGGGAAAAACTGGGGAGGAGACACAAAGACCACGCTCAATTAAACACACACACACACACACACATCGTACAGAGATACGCACAGGATTACCGCACAACCTCCAAAGCCTTACGTGGCAGCGTTCAAATAAGTCGATATTTGAGGCGCCAATCACACAGCGTGTATTCCGCTAAGAGAGAACTCACGTTTGAATGTCTGATGAAGGGATTGTCCAGCTTGGGGTTGTATTTGTCGAACTGCAGGAGAGAGGAGAAAAGAGTGTTAGGAACAGAACGCCACCAAGGTTTTATCTCCCTTGTCAAAAGCACATTAACTCTAAGCTCTAATTATTTCAACATCATCAACCGAGGCATGTGATCGTACAGTCACATTATAATACTTCAGAATAAGCCCTGGGGTAAAGCAGCTGGCTGCCACTGGTCACGGGTCTACTTAATCGGGACAGACAGATAGGCGATCCAATCACAGCTGACATGGGCGCTCCAAGATGAAGAAAGCCATATGATTTTTCCAATTGAGCATACAGAGGTTGGGTGTGGAGGCCCAAGCTCAGCCTCAGAAACCAGACCACTGAGTTAAGTTTCGATTAACTGGAAAATGTGTAGTAATGTGAATCTAATTGCTTATGACTGCTATGGGATTTTTACAACAAGCCCTTGTGGTATAGCGAGAGTGCAGTGCCTCTTTGTGTCAGAAGCCTGGACTTCAAAAGAGATTTACAGTGAAAACTGGGCCATATTCGGTGCATAAAATCAAGGAAAGAATGTATAGCGCCTCATATATAAACAGTCTGCCTTTTTACGGTTGAAATTGAATCTGGTAGACTGCATTTGCAATGGTTAGACGCTAATTTGGGACAGCTCAGCATGAAACTGATATAACCTTGACATGCTGAATTGATTTAATGAAACATTTTTGGTGAGCGAGCCAATGACTAACCGAATAATCACAACTGGAATTTAACATATAAAACCTACACGTTAATATGAAACAGTTTGGGTTGTGTCCACAGCACATGGGAATGTATTTATCAAGCTGAAGAAACGGAGGAAAGAGAATGAGAAATGAAGAATGTTCTCTCATGTACTGAATGAATAGGGACTTTGTACATACGTAAGTAAGCCAATTGTGCCTCTCTTTTTTGAACCAGGCTAATTGCAACTGACACTAACATATTCCTGTTCCGTAAATACACAAACCATTTGCAAGCACTTTTTGTGAGTGTTTTTGCAAAGCTCTCGTGGCAGGCGTGGACATTTTAGGTTAACATTAAACAGGACAATGGGTGGCTATGTGTGTTAATATACAGTATGTGTGTGTGTGTGTGTGTGTCCTGCAACATGGGCATAAGGTAGGTTAGTTAAACAACTTGTGGGGAGACTTGGGGTTTGGTCAGGGGCCCTCCAATAAAGATGTGCCATTCACATCTGCACACAAAATGGCAGCGATGGCTGTGTCGGCGGCCCCGTTTGTGGGCGATAATGGACCCAAATCAAACACAGACGGCCTATTGAAGGCGAAACACAGCGCCAGCTTCCGAGCTCATTAAACAGCTCCTCTGCTTTCTAAAGGCCTTGGCCTGTTTAATGTCTGACACCGAGAGAGGGATATTGGCCCCTTTTATAGCCCTGTTATAAAAAACCTACAACAAACCCTGCGTTTATAATTTATGAGCCCCGTCACGGTTTTATAGTAAACAGCTTTGACTAATTAGAGCTCAATATTTCATCTGACAACAATTACGGATATTACTTGTCCAAAGACAAGGCGGGAGGGAGGGGAGGGCAAAGGGGAGTGTGTGTGTGTGTGTGTGTGCACGCGTGCGTGCGTGGGAGTGACAGGGGGGACGGGTGGAGTTAGGAAAGACTCAGTGTTGCCATTTGGCAAGCCAGCTGCTTGAGGGCGTCAAACAATAAACAAATACAGAGGCTTCATAATTTCATTAATTACAGCCATTAGCCAAGGGCTGTTACATAGTTGAAATGACATGGGGCGTCTAGAGAGCAGCAGAATGAGAGAGAGAGAGAGAGAGAGAGAGAGAGAGAGCGAGAGAGAGAGAGAGAGAGAGAGAGAGAGAGAGAGAGAGAGAGAGAAGAAAGAGAGTTGCAGGGGCTGCAGTTCATTTGGCCTTCATGAAAACAGAAAACAGTCACAGCAACCACATCAGCATCAACATTACTCCTGCCACACCAAGCAGGCACTAGGAAGGGTAAAACAGCATTGTTACTGGAGGGAGGAAGGGAGTGGAAAAGGCATCAGTTAAGTAAGAACACAGTCATTAAAGCCCCAACACATTAGCGGTAGTCTGAGATCCCATCATAACAAATAACAACAAAGCACACTATATGCAGCATTATGCCAACATTAACAAAACGGGGGAAAGCGTCTCTTTACATCTTCAAAGAGCGTGCAATATCATCTCCGCTATGCGAGGAGCGATGTGGCGGGAACATAACGCCAGGCGTTCGAGCTGGATAACCATCTAAAACAGGCCTCATGCTTTAGCAAGGCTGTTCCATAAATAGCACCACTTTGATGCCTAATGTAAAGGAAGGGGATAATCTTGAAGCGGCCCCCCTTTTATATCCCTATTGGCTCTTAATCAAGGGTTGCGACATGATGGATTAGATCAATTAGACTACAGCCAAATAGCTACAAATGGAACTCCTGTTTGAATTGCTCTGCATTCCAAATGATGGATGGGTAATCATAATTCCACCCCTACCCCCCCCAACCCCCAGCACCAATCTCAGCGCTCCGCCTCCGGCAGCACGATAAGGGTCAAAGCACGGAAGCAATTAAGTCGTATTATCCAAGCGGTTTGCAGTGACGTCGCCGGCCGTGTTACGGGATGTGACGTCATTCGAGCCTAGACTTTGAGGTCTCATCACTGGCACTGGCATGTGGCTGTGGCAAAGCTACATGTGCACGCACCCACGCACAAACACACACACGCACAGAGGAATGCTCTAGATAGCATGTATGGACACACACCAGCACATGCCTCTTAGCCCTACACTATATTGTCAGATTGATGAGAAGACCCCATATAAAACACAGTATTTGGAAAATAACCCTTCAGACTGCCACCCCTTTGTTCCCTGGCCAACAGAATCAACTTAATGTGACACTGTTTGGTATAGCTCACCATGGTTACTAAAATCCAACATGTGTGTATGTACACGTAGGTAACGCATGTGTGTTACGGTCAGCGTGTATATGGATGGATGGAGGAATGAAGTGTGTGCTGGAAGGCTGAAGGAAGACAGTATGTGCCTGGAGACCGTCCTTGTCAGTGAGTTTGTGTATCCAAAGAGGGCCCCTCCCGGCTCCTAGTGAGCTCTGAGGCCTAGCGTAGTGTGTTCAAAAGAAACACATTAGAAACACTAGGATGGACGGTGGCCTGTGGTTTGTGTTAAGTTCGTCTTAAGAAACCAACCAAAGGGAGTTGACTGAAGCCTTACAGTCGGGGGAAGTGGGTGGGGTTGGGTTCGGGGGAATTCCGGGAGCTTCTGTAAGGTTTTATTCGATGTTCTCTTTTACTTATCCTCACATTCGTGGCTTGGGTACGCACCACGGGGGGTGCGGTGGGTGGGGTGAGGATGGCGGCCGGGGGCAAACTGCCGGGAAAGGGCGTGAAGGTGTGCTGGTGCGTGTGTCGGTGCTGATGCATGTGCTGATGTTGGTGAAACTCAGCCCGCAGGAGCGACACGGGGGCCAGCGGCGAGGCAGACGGCCCCCGGCCCCGCTCCGAACTCTGAACCAGGAAGCGGTTGTTCAGCTCCTGCCTTAGGAGGTCGTGCTCTGCAAGAAAGGAGAGCGAGGGAAACCAAACAAAACAAAAAAAATAAAATAATAAAATAAAATAAATGTATTAAATACAAATAAAAGCAAAAAGCAAAAAAATAAAAAAAACAAAAAAAAAGTGGGGCGGGAAAGGGGGGAGACACAAGAAAAAAGGCACGGGCGCCCAGTCAGTCTTCACAACAAGGGTAGAAAAGAAGAGAAAATAGTCACCTGGCATTCTCTGTTTCTCCAGCTCATGCTGTGAGGGTTTTCTACGTGGGGACTCATTGGTGGTGGTAACAGAGTTGCCTGTGACAATGTGCCAATCAGAATCCCCGAATGAGGCTGGCAATACATGATTGGTTGGTTGAATGATATCAACAGGCTGGTATCTAAAGACAAGAAAGAACCAAGAGTCATCCCAGCAGAAAACACACTCTCTCTCTCTCTCTCTCTCTCTCTCTCTCTCT
>JAODOY010000024.1:4483033-4498247 GCA_025399855.1 Forbesichthys papilliferus | reverse complement strand
CTCTCTCTCTCTCTCTCTCTCTCTCTCTCTCTCTCTCTCTCTCTCTCTCTCTCTCTCTCTCTCTCTCTCTCTACCAGAAAGTCCATATTTAACGGCTATATTTCTAAAACACACTGATGACACTCATCATCACTGGAGACACGTGTTTACCTAATTGGTATATTGTTAAGAATCGCATATATCACCTTGTTTTGGTAGAAGCAGGACATAATTCCGCATCGCATGTAACACATGCCGGCGTTGACTAGAAAGATCACCTCTCAACAAGACGGCCTAACTAACTGAAGTTGTCTCCAGCTGTGATGATTTGGCAGTTGTAATTAACACTTCCCACATTTCTGATGTCCTCTTGTGACCTCATCAAGACATTCAAACCTTGTTGGAGCTACTATATACAATTTGTCTGGGAAAGAGATGGCCTTCATATTCAATTCTGAATGAGGATGATTTACTATAAAGCAAGTGAATCAGATTAGGGTATACACTCAACTGTCAGCTTTAACTGTCAGTTGTTTCCTGGTTGTTTCTCGCGGTTTGGCTTGCTGATGAGGTCACTGAAGCATTTTTAGCTGGTGCACTTTCTAAATGCCATGTATTTGCTATAGTAGATGTTGCCTACAGTACATGAAAGGAATACACTGACTTTGGAGCGAACTGCTCTTTGATCATTTTACGGTTGTCAAACTAGCTTATACTGTATGTGTGTACGAACATAGGAACTTCTGGGAAGATGGAAAGCCAGTTCATGTCATCCACAAAATATAAAAAGGGTGTTTCAAATGTTGCAGTGCCACAACAATTTGATCAGACAACTGTGACTTTGAGACAGCGTATTCCTTTTAAATCAGAATAGCAGAGTATTACCAGAGTACTACACCTCTTGTTTTCTATACAGAAATGATCGTGGCATGATACACAGTTTATCTGTTGTATCTATTGCACAGAAACAATTATTGTAACTATAGTATAGTGACAACATGCATTTTCACAGACATGTGCAATTACCAGCAACTTATTAAGATACTATAATGTTGACTATGCTGTATTTCAAAAAGGAAATAGCTCACTTACCTTAAAAGTAAACCATAACAGAATGTTATTTGAGCCATAAAATCACTAAAGTACAGTATGTATTATGCACGAATACAGTGGGCCACTTCATGCTCAGTTAATTTCTCTGTTGATACAGATGGGTGGTTGTTGCTTTACATTTCTTCATGTATGTGTTTCTGTGTCTTTTATCTTCTAGGTACTATACAATCTGAATCAATACAAATAGCAATTTTAATTGGAATCTATTGGCCGGTGTCACAGACATGGCTCAAGGCTAGTCCAGGACTAAAACAAAAATTCAATGAAGATCTCCATTGGAAAAGGATCTTAGTCTAGGACTAGGCTTAATCCATGTCTGTGAAACCGGCCATAAATCATTCAAGATTCATGAAAGTCAAAATATATACTGTATTTGTACAACAGCCTAAAATATAAGACAGGTACATACATTTAAATTTGAACTTTTTAGCTATCACATCAACAGTGGCCTGGCTTACGTCATTTTTAAAGTAATTATTCATTACTTTAATGACAGAAAATAGTCTGATGATTGAAATGATTGATTAATCTAATGTGTTTCTGAAAGCTGATTATCTAATGCATTATATTGTGCCTTTAGTAGCCTATTGGTTTTGAAAAATCGTTCTTGAGCACAATGAGGCTAGCATGTATGTGCAGTATGTGATTACGCTGCATATTCACTACTAACTTACTATGTTGCTAACTAGACAAGAACCAGACGGTCGGGGGAGGGGGCAGTGGTGTTACCTGGGTAGGGGGTGCCAGCGGGGTGCCCGGGGACCACTAGGCTGTTGGTGGGTAAGGTTGGCGGTGGCGGCAGTGTGGCGGGGGTTGCAAACATGGCCGGATGGCGATGGGCCGGGCTGCGCAGGGAGGAATAGTGCGAGGTAGAGAGGTTGGCTATGGACAGGGGCAAGGCCGGTGCCGAGGACGGTAGACCCCCGAGGTGGTGGTGGGGGGAGGGGGGCAGGTGGTGCTTGGGAAGGCCCACCGGACTGCTGCGGTGGTTGTGGCTAGAAGACACACAAACACAGCTGAAGCCAGTGTACACATTCCACTCCCTATACTGGAAGGCTGGCCCGTGAGTGATAGGCTACATACACAGCACTGTGAATCTGACAAGAGGTTATTGCATATTTGTGTCGGCAGAAGATGAATGTCTAGAGGATATTGTATAGCTTACAGCATACCGTCACCCTGGACAACACTGTGCTATTAATATGCACAGCACAGCCAAATGCAAAATGTTGACTATTCACTTAAGAGATAGAAAAGTAAAATGTTGTTATTTTAAAATGCATTACAATGCTCTATCTTTGTAATGATAAAATCTTTGTCCAAATTCATCTTATTGCCTCCTGCACAGGAATGTGGCAGCAACAGATAAAATGAGTGTGGTTGCTAGCTTTAGCTAGCATGTAGCTAGCACATAACTAGCACTTAGCCAGTGTTTAGCTAGTGTTTAGCTAGCATGTAGCCAGCACATAGTTAGCATTTAATCAGTGTTTAGCTAGTGTTAAGCTAGTGTTTACTAGCATGTAGCCAGCATATAGCTAGCGTTTAGCCAGGCATGTCTACATGAACCTACCTGATGTCGTGGAGGCTGCTGTACTGCAGCGGGTGGTGCACCTGGTGGCTGATGATTGGCCGGGCGTGTTGCTGGGGCAGAGGGAGCGCCCGGGCCTCCTGGTGCAGGTGTGGGTGAGGAGGGTGGGACTGGGGGTGGGGCAGGGCCCTCAGCAGGGGAGGGGTGGGGGGATGGGGGAGAAGAAGAGGCTGTTGCTCCTTCTTGACGCTGAGAGGGGGAGGGGAAGGGATGCGCGTCCTAGGGGGCTCCGGGGGGGCGGGGGCTGGGGAGCCCGTAGGTGGCGAGGCCGGGGTGGGGCTGGGCACGGCGGGTGCGAAGGGCACCCCGCTGTGGCTCTGCTCCTGGCTGCGCTGGAGCCCCGAGACCTTCGCCAAGCTGCAGGTCTTGGACTCTGGACTCTCATTCGTCGGCACACCTGGACGGACCACACACAGGCAGAAGACAGGTTGATACACACCCACCGAATGAGTCCCAGCTGTGGAGGCTTCACTCCAACGCCATCCCCAGACCATGCACACACACAGCAAGTGATTTGTGCTGTCACTGTGATGTCTTGTGTCCCCATCGCTTCCCTCTCCCATAAGTTTCATTACGTGTTTAATCAGGTCATTTTCATGCTCCACTATAATCAGATGATCCCATTTCTGCCGGCGATCCAGTCTGCATGAATAAATCACAGCTAATTAAAGTTAAATGTCGGCCCTTATTCGGGGCTTGCGCTGAGTGCACAATCTGGCATGAAATAATTATGTTTCAATTGTGATGTGAGGAGAGATCATGGATCCTTATTGTGGCCCCTTCGCCATCAGGTCTCTCTCCTCCCTTGGCCAGATCTTTTAAGGGATTTGTAATATGTGGAAAAGCACTTTGATCCCAACCACTCCCCTAATTCATCAGGGTCTTTTTACATGACAAGGGCAAGATGGTTTACAATCATCATTCCCACCCTTAGTCTGTTGCAGCAGAATGTCTGTAATTTCACAACACTGTACTAAAATGGTGTCAAATGGCTAAGCTCAAGGCCTTTTTCAGACTTACAATGAATCTTAAAGCACTTAATGTCACAAAAAGCCATTCGGCCATGTCCAGCTGCCTTTAAAATTAACATTTAAAATGTTTGGGGAAAGTGAACTGCTATAATTACTGTAGTTGAACTATTAATTGCGTTTCTCAATCTATCACAGCTGCCGGTGGTTGAATACGTTTAAATGCAGAAGCATCACATGACTATGTCCTAGAAGAGAAATTCACTCTCACATTTCAGATGGAGACAGCCGGGTAGAGATTAGTCCTCTGAGCAGCTCTAATATATGACCAAAATGTGGTGCAACCTCAGTCTAAGGTCTTCTTACTAGCGCCACCATTTTAAAAATAAAATCTCCACGGCCTCTCGAGACGGTATAAAATCCGAGACGGGCCCGGAGCTCCCGTCATGGCGGTGGAAGCAAAACACGCCCGTTAATGGAATACGCAGTCCCCATTAACAGTGCGCTTAATCTCTCAAGCATTCTAGCATCCATAAAAAGACCAATAAACCCTACCGCCTTTAAATGCACTCTTTGCATTTTACAAGGGAATAGGGAGAGTCTGAGGTGTCACGATTTTCAAATGAAACCCACACAAATGGGGTGTGGGCATATACAGACCCACAGGTTTATAGGGGTCTGAAATATAGATTAAAGTGTCATGGACCTGTCTTTGGGAGAAACTGAAAGGTGTGTGTGTGTGGGGGGGGGGGCAGACAGAGAGAGACAGACAAACGCAGATAGAGAGGCAAATATCCGCAATCGAAATGTCGCCCTTGGCAGATGTTGCCGTGGCAACCCGTTCTCCCAGACACAATGCGAGGCGAGCGGAGCGATACTGTTGGAAGTCTTGCTGCAGCCACTTGGAGATAGAGAGGGTCTTCTCATAGCGCTGCTGGTGCACAGTGAGCAGCAGGCTATCTTAATGATGATTCTAATGGGCTGTAATGGAGGCAGGATGGAGGGATCAGCTCTGGCAGACCAAGCCCTCATTAAAGTCACTCACACACCTAATATCAAGGCAGAGACGTATTCTATACCAGCGCAAGCACAGTTTGCATATGTGCTCTCATGGAACCACACACACACACACACACAATATCTATTGAATAGGCAGCAGAATGTGAACACAATTTATAATGTTTTAGAAACAAATGTTACAAAATGTCTACTAAGCCTATTCATTTTCTAAAAACCTAACTGCTATGTATGCTATATGTTTAGATTGTGTGTATTTAGGCTTCTTAAACATAAAACAGTCCGCAACATCTCAATACATCTACCGTTTAGTTACACATAATTTCTCTATTTACTATTTTTCCAAAAGGCTACACGTAGCAGATACACTGTCTTCAACACATATATTACATATTAAAGGCTAAACTTCTTTAGCATTAGGAAAGTATTAATGAAGTAGGTGTCTGTATTGGGACGCACATGCACCATTCTGTTGATTTACATACTAGCAAAGACTACACAAATGCTACATGGTGGTTAAATGGTGAAAAACAACAACAACAACGTGGCTCTGTGCAGCCGTGACATGCAAACCTGAGCAGACGGTGGGAGAGAGTCAGGCAGGTTTGAGGCCTTGTGGTGAAGATCCCAACCCCCCCCTCCTCCTTTGCTGCCTCTCCTCCCCTTAGCTGGGTTAGTGCACCGGGGAGGAACGGCGACACTCCCACGGGGGTTGTTGGCAGGCGTGCACGCCAGATGACATCTCGTCCCCCGTATTGATCTTTTTATAGTGGCTGGTCCCGGCCAGGGCTGCTTACACATGGGAATTGATGCTCCCTCTGTGCACGCGTCTGGTGTGTCAGTCTGCCAAGAAGGAGGAGGGGGTGGGAGGGAATGGACGGACGGGACAGACGGACGCGAGGCTGTCGGGACGCGCTGTGGTCGGATGACTGATGCGTCCGGCAGGAGGAGAGCGAGGGGCAGCCCCCCCCCCACGATGCACAGCTGTTCCCACCTCCGATATCCTTCACACGTGACCCCCGTTTGTCCCTGTGGAACATCTGGACAGCTGGCACCAGTCGAGGCCACCGTGGGCCCCTGTACTGCCAGATGGCCTGGCTCGGAAGTGTTTAGACCGGCCCTGGGATGGCTGTCACCAGGCGGGGGGCTCGTCAATAAAACAGCAAGGTGGCTCCTCGCTGTGTCCGTTACGCTCACACTAAAAGACGGGACGGCCTTTTTAACGAGGGCCGGGTGTTTTACATGCCGCGCATGCCCGGCGTTCAGCAACAAAAGGTCCAACGTCTCGGTGGACACAAAGCAATTGAGCAAGACGTCGCTGCGGGCGTTCGACACGTGCGCATGTGCTCGGGTGCCGTGGCAGTGTTTGGTAAAACGGCGGTCTCCTCCATGCCTGTGAGCGATTTATATGCGACAGGCCACCACGCCTCTATGGACACATGTTCCCTAGAGGCTCCTCTCACCCACCTTCCAGCTGAAACACTCAGACGTTGTGCTGCGTATGCAAATCAGGGTGGTGCATACATTACCTGCCACCAAAGCCAGTGTACACAACCGACGGGGAAATAAGTATGTATGCAAATTGCCTGTTCAGATTAGATATGGGGTATGCAAATCCTTCCCAAGATACGGGAATGGGAAGGAAGGGGAGGGTGGGGGTGGGGGGGTGTTGTCCGTGTCGAAGAGGTGCTCTCATTTCCCAGGCAAACACTGCGGTTCAGTCACTTTATCACATTGCCAAAGTATGAACAGCCGAGGCGCTGATACAATAAGGACAGGAGTAAACAGATATTCAAATGAAGCCTCTCCTGAAAGACGTTGGAAGCTGCAGATGGTATGCGGTAATGCGCCGTGCCTTTATCTGTCTCTCTCTGCTTGGCTCCAGTTGACAGGATCCTCTCGTGTTCCTGACAGTTGAGCTGGCGACGGACTCGTTTATGGGAGGCCCGCAGCCAAGGTCTCGCTCTTGACTGAGTGACTCTGAGATACTGGCAGACGGCAGAAACCTACAATACTGGCGCTAAACATGTCGGTGTTGTGAGTTATATATTCTGTGTAAAAAAAATAACAACCCCCCCCGCCCTCCCCCTCCTTCCCACCAAACTAATATTGGATGAGAGGAAAACAAGTGTCAGTAAATTTTCACACTAATGACAAATCTTAAGAGAAATGTGCTCTCGCACTATTCGAGCTGCCGCAATCATCTCCAAGCTGCTGGTAGTAGTGGAGGCCAAGGCTATGCTCATGAAAATCGCTTGGAGATGTTAATATGAGCGTGGTGGAGTAGATTTTCAAGATAGAGAGAGAAAGAGCGAGAGAGAGAGAGAGAGAGAGAGAGAGAGAGAGAGAGAGAGGACAGCTGGCGCCATTCAATTAATTCTTGTTTTTTTCCCTCCCCTCTCTCATCACTGCAGCTGAGAGAAGGAGTGGAGGGTGGCAGAATGGGGATAAGTGTTAAGCTGCGACACGTATACGGTGAAAGCCCAGGCAGAAAATGACAGAACCTAATGTTCATTTGAGAGAGCTGCCAGCTCAGGCTAGGGGACGAGTCAGCGTTTCTCCGGGCATGTGGCGGAGGACACATACGGCGTCCCCGTCATGACGTGTGGCATCTTGTGGTTGTCGTGGAGCGGGTCAAAGCTGGATGCTGACTGGATTCATCTGGCTACATAATGTGCGGGTCGCTGGGTTGTCAAAGGCAACGGTCAACTGTGTTTGTGGAACAAACACAAGAGTCCCTCACGCCCACGTAGTGTGCCTTCGTTTCTCTATAAGAGGGTTTACCGTGACCTCTAGAATAACTACACACAGTTTGAGACGCAGCGCTCCGTGAGCTATGCCACAGAGCTTTGTGCAGCAAACGGTCGGTCTCCGCACCTTAACAACTGTGGCAGGGTCGGCGGAGGTCAGTGCTGCCGGGCTCTCCGGAATAAAAGGGGCGGACATCTTATAAGCTGCGACAGAAAAGCTTAAGTCTAATGGCTCCTCTGACACGGCCCACCCTGCCAGCCAGGAATCTGACCCCTTTCACCGTCACTGACCCCCGGCCAACCCAAGGGACCCCACCAACGTCCCCCCTCCCCTCTTCCCTAGGCTGTTGTGGACGGACAGGCCACAGGCAGTGATAGAAGGTCGTGAGGAGGACGGTCTGAACTTCAGGGTGGGTGGGGGGAGGATTTCTGCGTAAGGATAGAAGAGCGTTGCCTGGAGGGGGGTTAGCGCGGACGGCGCTACGCGCACTAGCCTTATCATTTCATTTCATTAATTAGCGCGACACGCCGGCCCCTGTGGCCTTCAGCGCCGTGGCGACAGCTGTCTTGATTGATTACCACAGCGGACGCAGCGCCGCAATTATAGAGGCGGCTGGAGACAACGGCTGCCACTTCTAATAAAGGACTTAACTCCCCTCTCCTGCACGCGGCGCGCAGCGGACGAAGGACAGCGGCGACGGCCTCCGTGAGTCTCCCGTGCCTCCGAGACCTTTCACAGGCTCAGTGTGGGGCAGCACTTCTTAAGCAGCACGTCAGCTTTACTTAGGCTCGCATGCCACCACAACCGCCTGAACAAAAGCGCTACCCGGAGCCCCGCAGGAAAGCATCCTCTGATAGGCCCACCAGCCGCTTTACAAGCAACCGAGGAGGGAGGGGGAATAACGAGAGAGAGATACGGGGAGGGGGAGGGGGGCTAGCTGCCCGAGAGCTTCAAGTCCCAGCAGAAAGAGAGAGATAGAGAGCATGCGTTCAAAAATGTAAACAGGGTATCCACTCTCCCTCTACAAGTAGGGACCTGCATGAGGCCGCAATGCCTCTAAGTGGATATAATACTATCTTTCAGTGCCTAACTGTTTACTTCTCCAGGGAAGGGAAATGGCTGGGCAAAAATCCTTCAACATATCCTAAGTGCCATGACAGTGGTCTGAAAGAGCCTGCATGTTATTCTTTTCCAGGCCGCCTCCATCTCCATTTTCACTCCCCACTCCAAAAGCAAAAAAACAACAATCGGAAGCCGGCAGCTCCTAACTGCTTGCTATACATCACTCACTTGTTTTGACGTTCGCAGCCATAGCCACTCAGGGCCGCGCAACCAATAGGACAAACACCATGGGCCGCGATATATCGCGTTTCACGCTCAAGTGCTGTTGCAGGCCCGAATGTCCGTCTGTTTGAGTGTGTCACAAGCTGTGGTTTCGAGCGAGACACGGCACAACATAGCCACCTGTTTCATGCAAATACTGCTGACATTTATCAACCGACAACGCCAGAATGCTGAGGTAGGTAGTTTTCCCATGTTGTGCTATTCTGTAGGCGATGATGGCTACAAACAAGCAGCACAAAGTGGATTCATGCATCAAAGTCTGCCATGTTTACATGTTGTAACATTGTGTTTTTACAGGCATGGGCGTCTGCTTTTGGTTGTGTTCACCAATGCAAAAATACAACACAAGTGCAAATTAACTGTATTAGGCTGTGGTGTTTTATATCTTGAGGCTAGGCTCGTTGTTCAAATATACAGTAAATTGAAATGCTACTGTATTCAGAATCATTGACCTAAAAGGATGTAAAACTGTACAATGTAAAACATCCATTTGTCCAAATATAGCACTCAAGTGTGCATTAAAGTGCTTAGGTTTTATATTACTTTGCCCCTTCCCAAAAGCTCTCAGAGGGACCAACGTGTCCAGTAAAGACAGACTGATGTAACCAATGCCTGGCCAGGAGGATGCTGCTTTAAGATAGGACCGCTGCTAAGCCTTCCTTCTGTGGAGGGGGCGGGGGGGCTTCTGGGTAATTAGGCATGCAGATGGAGAGCCACCAGCTGTTGAGGACTGGACAGAAGTCGCCATTTTCCTCGGCTAATGGCGCTGCGCCAATGTGGCTAGTTCTCAGTGGGATGTAAGCTAGCGGTACCGGGAAGGAACGACATCCAAAACGGCACACAGAGTCCCCCCCCCCGCCTCCTTCTTTGGCGATGGATTGCCTGTCAAGGCTGATGACATACTTAGCGGCCCGAGGTGCAGATGTTTGGAATAGCTCTCATGCAGGGCTTAGCTAGACCAAACACACAAAGTCCTCCTCAACAGCCCCCTTCCCTCCCAACCCAACACACACACGCACAAACACACACACGCACGCACGCACACACGCACGCATGCACGCACTTGTCCTCCATAACTGCAGTCAAAAAGGGTGCGATCCGCCGGGTGCGTGGGGTTAAAAAAACACCCGCCGCCCTCAATTGCTTCAATATCCATCACTCCTGATTAAAAAAAAAAGGTGTGTGGGGGCAATGTGGGGAAGGTGGGTTGGGTGTGTGTGTGTGTGTGTGTGTGTGTGGGGGAAGATAAGGTGACCCAGACACACCCCGGGGAAGGGAAGGATGGAGGTAAGGGAGTGACAAGCGAGAGGGAAGTTAATAAGGCAGAGGAGAGAGGGGAGAGCAGGGGGAACACAGGGCAGGGATTCGTGTCAGGATAACTAATGGAGACAAGGACCAGTGCCTGACCTGCAGATCTGCTGCCAGCTGAAACCCAGCCCCCGGTCACACACACACACACACACACACACACACACACACACACACACACACACACACACACAGAGGCAGGTGGGTTGGACAGGCAGCCAGGCACACACACACACACACACACACACATTCTTTTTCTTTGCCGACAGCATTGGACAATATGGGCCAGGCCTCTTAGTGCAGGAGCGGACAAGGAACATTAACAATAGCCTGTGAGGTTCAGGGTGCTATGAGCTGTAGCATTTCACCCTGGCGCTCCAAGTGCAGCAAATAATGTATTTGTTTGGAGCGTGAAGCCAGGGTGACATGTTGGGGTCGGGGTGGGCGCTCGGTGAAAGAGGAGAGAAATTGGACTCTGAAACGAGCCAAATCATTCCTAGTAGATGAAAGAGACACAGAGGAGGAGATGCGAAACCCTGGAACATTTTTAACAAGGCCAGCTGTTGGAGCACTGTAACAAAACAAAACAAAACAAAATGGTACCTTGCTACTGAATTTCCTAGCTGGCTGTATTTCAGCCATCCAAATATGTAACTGCATCGTTGTTAAAATAAGAACCAACACAATTAATACATTAAATCCTGTTGGTTCTACTAAAGAATACGTCCCCATTAACATGTTTTTACACGTGTGTAAACTCACATGCAAACAAACTATGCTCTCTGGGTCGTGTGGCTCTGGAGCGACCCCTCTCTGCTCTCCCAAAGCAAACAGCCGTGACATCCCAGGCCTGCTGTTCGCGCGTCTTCACCGCGGCTCTAAACCAACAGTGAGGGAGGTTGGAGCCCGACCGTGGCTCTGCTGAATGGGACATTAGTGCGAGGAGCCATTACGGGGGCTGCGTCGGCCCCAGAGCGGGGAATACGGAGGTAGCCAAAAACAACAGCCAAACAGATGACCTCTTGATTATAGGGTGAGACCACACTGCGCACGTTCTGTTTTTCACCCGGCCCCAACCCGGATCACGGAGGCCCCCGCGTCAAACGAATTACCGCTCGTCTCTTAACAAAACACTGGGGCCGATAAATGGCGGTCACGCAGGCAAGGTGGGGGTCCAAAAACAAGCTCTTTTTCGGGGCGCGCGTGTTGGATTTCCGCCTACGATACGGCTTGAGTTCAAGGCTAATAGCTGACTGAGGTCTGTCGTAAAAACCTTCGAACCCAGCTCTGTGTGAGACCCTCTGTGCTGGTCCAAGACTTGCGGTGTTCTCCCAGACAGACTGGCTCTAAGAGGGCACTGACAGAAATACGGACGCTAATATAAGTTGTGCTATAAAGTGCTGTACAAATAAAATGATGAATATTATTATTCAAATATGCTACCGCATGAGCGGTATTGAGGCAGGGAAAGGCCAGCCATGTTAAACCAACAGCAGAAGTGGACCACCCATCTCAAATTGAAAATACTTTTTTTAGAGGTATGCAGATATATTTTGGTGTGATTTGGACTCTTTGCTCTCATCTACCCACAAGCCTCTCTGGCACACTCTTCTAGTGCGCAGTTGTCCTTGTCCGCCATGGAATGAGAGGCATTTTACCTCCATCCTGCTCCTGGCGATGGCTTTCCCATCTTTATAAGCCTGTGTGAACTGCTTCCCAAAAACGTCAAATCCATTACAAGCGTGTTCGTAATATCCATCAGGGCTGATGACTGTCCTCCTGCCAGCGATTGTACATTATCCAAGTGCCGTGTTTGGCCACAGTTTCCTACCATCTGGCTTTGTCAATGAACATTTCAGCCTCATCTGCAAAACAACATTGGCTGCGGACCGCTCAACACATGCGCATAAACCGTACACATCGGAGAGTAGGAATGTTCAAACAAATGTATGGTAAGGGGGAAAATGTGTCCTTGCCCACGCTGGCAAACTGACAATGGCTAGGAACGCAGGGCTAAAAATAAGAAAGCAAGATTTAAGGCCTACCAGCAGTGATTCGATGGTTATGCAGTCTGTCCGAAGAAAGCATGTAAATTGCCTTCTGCACAGCAACCTGATGAGGATATTGGATAACAGCTAGCAGTCCCTAGAATCGCTCTTCAAATGATGACTTAAAAAAAGGCCTTTTTGGCCCATTGCTTTTCGATTGAGATTAAAGTAGGGATTGTTCCTCAACTCGCTCCTCAAGCTAGGGATTGTTCCCCCTCAAGGTCAGCAGCATGCTTACACTCTAGGAGCTCTCCTTTTTGTCAGGATGTACCCTGCTCAAGGCATGGGCTCTCTCTACACACACACACACACACACACACACACACACACACACGTGGCTTTAGTAAGCCCCATTAGTGAGACAGTCCGACGACAAGATCTGTTGGGTAAAGCATACGTCCTTGTCCTCAAACAGATGTGATCATCCAAAATACAACCAGCTACAGGAGCAACTTGATTCTTTTCTCATTTCGGTCAGTAAGCTTGCGGCTATGGTACTGGCAGTGCCTAATTAACTTCTCAGCCTCTTGATGTCTTGACGATAGTCAGCTGGTCCAGCAAATGATCCGCTTTAACATGCCCTCACCGAAGCTCTGCTTTATCACTGGTGTGGGCTGCAGGCACATAAGTAGGACATCAACTATTTTAGCTACCTGCTTTGCAGTGCAGAGTTAGACAAAAGGATCAGATACCAGAGTTGTAGAAGATAATGGGCTTCACACGCTGTAGAGGCGAAGGCAGCAAGCTAGCAGCTAACTGTTAGCCGCTAGCTGACCAGAGAGAACAGGTGCCTCAGGCGTCGACAGGCTTGGCTTTTATAGATGAAGGGAAGGATCAGATGGTGTCAGATGGTGATGTTGACTTCTTTATATGTGTTGGGAGCGACACACAGTCACCCAATATTGATACCATGATGTGCGATAACAGGATGAAAATAGGGAGCTAAAGAGCTGCCAATTACTTTCTGCTAAAACTCCCTCATGGCCTTCGGTGATTTCTGTAATTGCTGCTGCTTCACTGCTAGAGCTGGATCCATATTCAGTCAATGATACAGAGCCACACGCTAGGCAGCAATGGCAAAGGCTTCTGCGGGACACAAGAAGAGCCTACCGCTGCCTCCAGACACACTTAGGCTTAGACGGCAGGGAGTGAAAAGTATGACAGACAGGCATCAAGCATCCTGACATAATGCTTCTCAGGGAGGGCAAATACGTTGACTACTTAACACAGTGTGTGTTCAGAGGTCACAGCTCAGCCAGTAGCTCCCCACCACTCTAGCTTAATAGTTAATGTGTGCTCCTTTTCTTAGAACAGACATGTTTAAAATGGACCTATTAGTCGCTTTGAAAATGCAACAGGGAATACTAGGGAACAGTAGGCCATATATCGGCAATGGCATCCCAGCTAGGTAATCGTCCTTGAAAACATCAACTGGCTAAATCAATTCCTTTCTTTCCTCTAAACAAAGACGGTTGTGGTAGAACAGGAAACCAACACAGATCCCGCTTCACTGCACTTCCTGAAATAAAGTGCAAGCCAAACAAATCCTTCCAGTCAGATATACATGAGCCAAGGCTAAGCAGGGATTGTGGGTAATGTAGTTTTGAACACTTGCCACTCCGCATAAATAGAACATGACAATGGAATCGTAATTTTAAATGCTATAAATATTGACGAAGAATTAAAATAAATGGTGGAATACAGAACTTTAACGGGAAACAAGCGTGCCTGTTTTTCCCCCTCCTATCGCATAGCTCTCACAGCTCACAGTGAAGCGATGGGCAGCTGTGGTGCAGGCTGGGAATTCTGTAATTGCTTTTTCTGTCCCTGAAGCCGGGTTCCTGCCTTAAATCACAAAAGGCAATCTCTGTCAGTAATGGCTCAATTAATAATTAAACATGTGTCTGATCTCTGGCGCGCTCCTCCCATTTATTTTCATCTCTCTGACAGGGATGGCTGCCCAAACAGCATTTGCACCATCAATAAAAGCAGCAATAATATCAGACACTTTCACCAGAAACCAATCAGCCAGCTCATAAGCTGTCCTACGACACAATAATCAAACAATAACAACAACAAAAAGATTAGCCAACACCTATAAAGCAGCTCAGCTATCCACCTTGTCAGCTGCTGTAAATATTAAATACATATCTGATTCAAATATAAATACATTTAAATAAATAATATTTAAATTAAACCAAGATGAAACCAATGCCGGGCTCCGTAACCTTGACAACAACGGTGGTGGTGTTGTAAGAGGTCTTTCCTGCCCACAGTACTAGCTTCCCTATAGCACATACAGTATACTGTGTGTGTCAAACAGCCAGATCTGTCAGCCATAAGTGCCATGTCAATACAGAGCCACCGGCCCCCGTGATAAAGACCGCATTTCCCAGTGAGCCCACTGGGCTTTGTCAAACAAACCGCAGGAGCTCAGGAGTGAGCTTTTCCAGGCTTAGATTCCATGGCGAAAAAAAAAAAAAGAAAAGAGAAGCCTTTTAATTTCCAGCGGCGGCTAATCTGGTAGCATGCACGGTGCTCCCGTGTGCCCCAGTGTTTTTCAGCACGTCCGCTCTCCGTCATGGCCCAATACCCCCCCCCTCCCCACCACACACACACAAACCCACCACCATCCAGCCCACACTGGACACGGCGGTGCAAATCTGATTAGCTGGGCGGAAGGTCAACCATTATTCATTATGTAATGGGGCGAGAGAGGCTACAAACTGGAGAGAGGGGGGAGGTTACCAATACATCGCAATGACCTGGCTGGAGGACAAGAGCAGCCCATGCCTGACCTCCGCACTCTGACCTCCAGAGCGTGGAGGTATGCCAGAGGCAGGCAGCTCTACAGCTGGCCCCCAGGTAGCAGAGGAGGAGGAGAATAAGGGGGCCATAGCTCCTGTTATTGACATGCAGCAAACAGCGTCCGGGGGGGAAGGGGGGACAAAGGCCACTCAGCACCTATTGAGAGAGCGGGCCTGCAGACAGGGTGGTTGATTGGCGATTCGACACAGAGACCCTGGACGCTGTAGCACATAATGAGAGCTTAGGGAGCAAAGCATGAGCTCATGGGAGGAGGGGGAGGATGTGGGGGA
>JAODOY010000024.1:4458885-4469763 GCA_025399855.1 Forbesichthys papilliferus | reverse complement strand
TGCAGAAAAGTGTAATTTCTTCATTGTTGTCACATGAAAAGATATGCTCACATATTTGCAAATATGTGAGGGGTGTAGTATATATGTTTTACAACAGCAGCAAAAAGAACCTTACTCTAGTCTTGACATTCAAACACCACCATCCAGATATGCAGGGCCTGATATACCCTATGTCTATGAGATACAGTAGCAAGCAAGCAAATAACTTGAAATGCAAGTTATTAAAACTAACAGATGTAAATTGGGGTCAAATGTAATATATCAATTTACTGTACTGTAAAAGTGCACGGTTGACATGCAAGATGTTTTCAAATTTCCAACATTCATCAAATTTTCTAAATTTGTATAAACATATTTAGCTAAACAAAAACATGGCATGGCTTAATTAACCTTACCCTAACCCACATACCTACACATCCTAACATATCTTCAGTGTAGCTTCTGTGATGCTTCAGTGTAGCTATAGTTAGCAGTGTACTTTTCTGTTGTGTAATTAGGCGTACTAGAGCACACTAAACCAACACGGCAAACATCCCTGCATTATTCCTCGACAGCCAGATGACTCCGATGCAATAATGGAAGGGGGGGGGGGGGGACATCGTGGGGACATCGCTACATCACTACCTGTACACAACCTTGTCCCGGTATGGGTGGGCTACACTTACGTGATGTAACACAGAGCCGTGCACACAAATAGTACAATCCATCAGAGGACCAGAGGGGGAGAGAGAGAGAGAGAGAAAGAGAGAGGGGTAGGGGAGGAGGAACCCATGCTGGCATGGACAACCATGCTCTCAATTACCCTGGCAGCACCCTCAAACTGACACCCCCCACCTCTCCATATCTCTCTCTCTCACACATACACACACACACACACACACGCTCAATATGCTTCTCTGCTCGGCGTTTCATCAATGTCAACTTCCTCCTTCACTGCCCTCTCCTCATCTATCTCCTCCACCTCTAGTCCTCCCCCTCCTACCGATCTCCATTTATCCTTACCCAAAATCCCCCACTCCCACTCCAGCCTGTTCTTAACAGGCTGGCACATTAGCCGAAGCCACAGGGGCCATATTTCCTCCGCCATTTTACCTCCACTATTGTGTCAGAGTGCGCCGTACGCATTGATAAACACATCCCTCAGCACCCACTCGCCCTCCTCAAGTACCATAGCATGTTAACCTCAGACACATTCTCTGCTCTCGATACGCTATCCGGCTAACGCTAGCGCCGCCGCTAATGCTGCCGCAGCTAGCTAATACTGCGCTGTAGCGATTAGCGCCGCGCTAGCCGCAGGCCTGGGGCTTCCCAAGCTACAACGGGGACACCAAATTAATTATCTCCTCCCTGCATTTGTCCTTCTCTCCGTCCTCACTCCCTCCCTCCCTGCTCCAGAAATGTAATGACCTCCCGAGCGAGTCGTTTATTATAAGCCACACACAGCACACTTCCTGGGGCTAGCCGGCAGGGCTAGCTAGCTAGCGAGCAAGGGAAGAGCCACCCCCGCACCACACCTACGCCTCCACCTGCCTCGTCAGAGCAGATGCTGGCCAGCGAGACAGCAACCTCCCAAATGAGCACACAGAGGTTGAGGGAGAGAATACCTCCTACACAAACTGTCAACCCAACAGACACGGCAGCCTCCACTAGAGCATCATTAAGATGATAATGAATTCCACGGTGACCGTGCACAATGGAGCTGACTCCCCTGTGTGTGCGCGCACACGGCTGTAGTGCCTATTGCGTGCGTGCGTACGTGCGCACACATACTAAATTTCCCCGCGTGCCATTTTCACAGCCACCATTTGACAAGTGTGTGTGTGTGGCTGTAGGAATGTTGGGGATGCTTTACTTTGCCTCTGGCCCCCCTGCTATTGATTCTCCCAGTGGCTGGGGGGAAGCATGCTAGCCCTTATCATGGCTGCCTGTCAGTTTAGTATACAAATTAGCAGTCTATCAGGAGAGTGCAGGGCCCCCTTTCCTCTGCGATGGGGGGGAGTTGGGTGAGGTGGTTGGAGATGTATCGCATTAAAAGCTCTCCCTATCGAGGAGAGAGAGAGAGAGAGAGAGAGAGAGAGAGAGAGAGAGAGAGAGAGTTCACAATATAGCTACACCACTGGCACTAAACAGATAAGTGGAAATTAAGGGAAAAAACAGACATGAAACATTTCATCAGGGTGTGTTGTGGGAACTGATATTGTCATCCTGGGGCCTGCGGACTAATATAATAAAATTGGCGATTCCGATTTCCATGAGCAAAAAGAAGAAAATATTTCTTGAGAAACTCTCAAGGGGATTCAGGGGGGATTCAGGGCCAGCTTGTACCCTCTTTCCCCGTGGAGTCAACGTGTGCATTGTAATGCCCGTGGAGACCAAGTGGCTCTCATTACGCGGCATAATGCAATGAGGCACCGTCTAAATTGCGGCGATTAAGTCTGACAGACTATCCATTTAGCTCAATTAACGCATTGGCAGAGGTGCGCTCGGTGGCGTGTGGGCTAGTCCACCCCTGTCATGTTGTCGCGTAGGGCTGTTAGAGACGGCCACCGGTGGAGAGCAGATGAGAGCGAGATAGCCTTATCTGCCTTAAGAGGAGATAAGGAGCTGTGTGATTCACTACTTTCCTGCTAAAGACCATGGCAACCAGACAGAAGGACACTACAGAGAAGATAAAAGAAAGAGCAGAAATACCGTAGAGGGAGGCAGCTCAGAATGGGGGGTGGGGTGGGTGGGGGGGTGGCCTCCCTCCTTTCTAATGTCAAAATGTGTGGCAGTCGAGATAAAGGCCCCAGGTAATCTCCCGGTGGGATCGGAGGGTTGTTCTTCATTACTCTGTGGCCCCGATAGCGATCGAGCTACCGCCTGTTCCTCCCGCCTCTGCAGGGTAGAGATGGCAGATAGCCCTTTTAAAGACACGGCTTGCAGCTCCCCGATTGGTTGGTCAACAGCCGTGCGCAAAAATCCCAGCCCCTTCTGGCTTGCGGTGAGGAGGTATGATAGGACAGAGAGAGACTCATTGTTCTCGCACATCATCCTATTGTTGGGTGGCCTTCACTGTATTGTCAGCGTGCAAGCAGCAAAAGAAAAAGCCTATCTGGGTGTTATTGCCAAGGAGGTAGGATAACAGACTGGGCAGATTATTTCTCACAATGAGCTCCGCTGTTGCCGGGGAGAAGATCCTGACGGAGATAATAAGAATATTCCGGAGTTGGATGAGTGTGCCGCAGTGGAGCTTGCTACTAACGGGAGAGATACACATTATTCTGACTGCCCGCCGTGACATAATAGCCCTGCGGAGAGCTGCAGGCAAGCTTGGTAGGCAAAACACCTCTCACTGCAGCTTGTTAAGAGAAAGGGTGGCTTTGAGCGCTGCTCAATACGAAACAAGAAAGAAATCTATTGAACATGTTTTTCCCTTTTGGAACAATGTCTAGGTGAGTCATAGCAGACCTTGGGCTACAATATTCCTTTCTTGCCCTCCTTCAAGACCGTGCTGTGGAAGAATTGGCTAAGAGGAGGGGAATAGGTATGAAAAAACAAAACAAAGCTCAGCTCTAGGATCTAAATAACACAGTCTTAACATAAAAAAATAAAAAAAACGTTAAAAAAACTAGACCCTTTCACTTGCCTCCACCCACACACTCATTTATCAATGCGCTGGAAGAATACAGAGAGAAGTAAAGGCAGGGCTGGCATTAGATGGACCTGTGTGGTAGGCATCGGCCCGCTCCTGTGGGCACGGATGCCTTTAATGAGAGGGAGAAATGTGCAGTGAGTGGCAGATCTCAGCCAGAGCGGTATTGAGTTATATGAATCACCTCCCCTGCAACGCAAACAAACGCTGTGCTAACGCCGGTGGGAGCACAGCAGCTATAGCTAGCAGTGTGCATTCTACAGCCTCCTAAACCCTACACCCCGCGCTCCAGTCTGAGCACTGTGACCCCTGACCTTTCCGCCTGGCTGCCTGCTCGGCTCACACGAGGCTGCAGTTTCAGCCGGTATGGGTGCCGGGAGACGTAGTCACCGCCGAGCTGGTAACAGCATCTCACCTCGCCTCCCAACAGCAGCTGAACGGAGGAAGGGGGATTAAGGAGCTGAGCCGAGCGCTGTGCTCATGTGTCACGGTGCTAGCGTGAAAGCAGGCCAGCTCCCGTGGATCAATAACGCCACTTGTCTCACCGAGAGCCAAGGCGGAGCGTGCTAAGGGAGACGGAAAAAGTCCCAACGGCTAACTGGCTTCGCTGCCAAGAAGACTAAACGCTGCCCCCCAGAACACCGTCCTCTCAGCAACTGGCCAATAGGCACTAGCATGGGACGGTATGCACTATATAAAGCAGACTCAGGCCTCTTAAGCCCCCGGGTCGTGTTAGAAAGCGGCACAGCACGTTAAGTGGAATTTACTTTTGAAACGGACACCGGGCCTTGGGTTACTGGCAGCTGGAACTCAAGCCTTTCCCGGAGGCCTCCCGACAGGGTTGGCCCGCCCCCCCCCCCGCCATTAGAAATACCTCCACCTCTCAGCTGCCATTATAAATAGAGGGGGACGAGAAGAGGGGCTCTGGGGTCATTTATGTTGTTGCGAGGGATACTTTGTAACATCATCCCGATTGCTAAACGTGGACATTGTAAGAATGTGGCGCTCAACAAGCAGCGTATACGACTTGGTGGTGTGCCATAGACCAGTAAGCCACCACCAACACATCACAGACACACTTTATTTTGGACTAGGACTTTGTGTTTTACATTGACGGCTTGATTTCTATGTGAATACGCGACAGGGTCAGTGCTCAGGCATGTCAAGGGCGGTGGTTTATTATGGGAATACAGGAGGAGGGACTAAGCTACGAGAATCCCATACATTTCTTTCACTAGTGCTTGAGCTCTTCTGTCATTGGCTTGTCCAGATGTGTGACTTTACGACGGGGTCGGCACATATAAATAAACATGATGACATGTCTCTGGGACATTCCAGGAGAGAGGGGAGAGGAGGAAGGGGGCATATATGCTGAGCTAACCGTTCACCTCCAGGGAATCCAGCTCAAGCCGGTTTAACGCCGACGCGACAACTGCAGAGACCTTGTGAAAGAGCTTATGGCTTTAGCCTTCACACTTACTGTGCAACACCGCCACGCAATACCACCCCACCGACCAACCTGACTAACGTGGTTATTGGTGGCTTCCTCTTACACGTGCAGTATCAGCGTTTTTGCAACTAAAATAGATGCAGGATGTTATATCATCGATGCATTAATGTAAAAAGATGTGTTAAAAAGTATTTGACTGCCAGTCCGGAGCCGGAGGGTGTTTTTATATTGTATAGTTCAGAGCACACAATTACTATTGTGCTCTTACAATACCTCTCTGTTCTCGCTGCACTAATTTGCAATATCAAAACATTCTGATGAAGAGTTACAGTATACTTTGTCAGAAGAGAATGTAATCACTATCAGCTTTGCTGAGCCCCAATGTCCTGAACTTTGAGTAAGCCTTCAGGCATTTATCTATGATTACAATGTACCTCCTGTACAGGAACACTATTCCATGCAGCCTATGTTGGCTTATCCAGGAGAGGCTAGGGGATGAGAATATGTCTTATGTGTTGGCATGGATATAGCAGATTTATAGCCACAGCTTCAGAGAGGACCATTAAAAGTTGTAGTCCAAGCCAACAACATTTGCTCTATATTAAAATATAATGGAACGTTGTCTTACATAAAACTCCTTAAATTATTCATGTAGAAAGAAACAACAACAGAATTGCCCCAGGGGCACCAATACCCAATTCTGGGACTGTACATAACATTGACAACAATGAAAAAATGAAAATCTTCACCCCTATTAAAATTATTTACTTTCTTTGTGAATATGAATAGGAGTAACTGAACTGAATTAACACAAAACACTAAACGCTCTTGTTTCTGTGAAAATGCAGACATAATGTTAGTGACAGTTTTGTTGGGTGCAAATGTAGCTTTTCTCTCGCCTGGGCACGTTTACTAATTTCCAGGATTGCCAAAACATAGCGTCACCTGGTCAAACCACGTGAGCACAGGACTTCTGTGGTAGTTTACAGGCTTTTAGAAAGGAGTTCACTGTACGCCACGTTTGCATACAGTAGCCTATGTTGACCTATTTGGTGAATGATTACTATGACTACTGTCCATAACCTTTCTGGTTTATTAGAGATGCCCAGGAAGCAAAAACTTGGCATGTCAGTATATGGGTGCAAAATTGGAAGCAAAAAAGTGTGTATAGTTCAACATTAACTTAAGCCGTGAACTCTTGCCGTCTGACTCTGCTTGCACCTTGACCGGGGAACTAGGGCCTTAAGTCATGCAGAGGCCAAACCCGTTCACTTTCTGTGGCTTGGCTCCAGTTATCGGAGAGTGCCTGAATTATGCATTATATTGATTTCCGTACACACTATAGCATATGGGAAGACGCAAGGTTAAACAGCTCATTATTGCAGCTCAGGAACGCCTTAACTAAGCTGTTTCCCGTCAATAAAGTAAATCTGCCTATTATGTTCCCAAACTGCCTCTTAAATGTTGACATGTGTCGTCCTTCAAATAAAAACCTGCACCAGTGGCAAAGTCTCTAATGCAATTCTGATACTGTAACTCCTTAATTAGTTGTGTAATTGAAAATAGTCAACTCGTTTTATTTTATTCTAAAACCTTAAGGCACTCCTCTGAAAACATGTGAATTGAGCTCAATATCTGAGTATTAAAAAAACACTCATGACCCATGGCTCCTGAATTGCAGGTATGCTGACAGATAGCAGCATAGCACAGCAGAAGCTCTGTCTCGTATCCCACATTGATCTGCTGAAAGTCTTCCTTTGCCATTCAAAGCTGAATACAGTCATGCTAATGTTAGTTTTTCAGAGCCCTGTTTGCATACCATGTCTGTCAGCATTAAAGTGGCATCATGGTTGCAAGATAAATACTTTTGTAATCAGAGATCTTTGTGAAAATCGGGCCCTAGTTTCCTAAACAGGGCGAATGCCGATAGTACAGCGGAAATTCACGACGCAAATTGTTGTGTGGCCAATACATTTGAGTTCAGCTAGCAGTATGCAGTATTAGTAATAGCAGCTAGCAATATTTTGTTATAAATTGTGAAAGTCCAGACCGACTTGACATAAAATATCCTCTGTGTTTGGGAGGTACATAATCGCCAAGAGCAAATAAATAGCATCGCTAACAAACCACCTAGGTTAAATATAGTTAAATGAATCACGAAAATGGCCAAAACAGTATCCCCAAACCCTCATGCAGAAGCAACAAGATGGACCAACGTGACGGCTAATAACATATTGACTACATAAACCCTGCAATATCATATCCTTCAAAGCTCCAGTCAAGTCGAGTGAAAATGTCCAAGCGTTCAAAAGCAGCGAGTCTGGACACAGCAGTATATCAGGACAAGGAAGACGAGAGGGTTAGTTGTGGGGGGGCGAACCTACCTCCGAGGCATGAGTTCTTCACGCTGCTTGTTATTCCCCAGCCCTTAGAGCCTAGGGGAGTATCTGAGGCACAGCAAGTGAATCCACTGCTATTCTTAGAGGGGAAGGGTCAGGAAGAATACAATTTTAAGGCCCCCTCGTTTTCTGGTTCTGCAAGGAATGTTTTTCGACTTACTCAGGTGCTCACAGCAGGAGCTGCCCAGTTGGCCTAGTGAGCCTGGCCCGTATCCCTCCTCTCAACACATACACCAACCCTCACAGATAATTGGAGAACCGGTATGCACTGTTGCCCTCTCTTGTACTGCGTTTCCCCGCCAAGGCCATCGGACCATCACGATTGACAGGGCATTGGTGGGATTCCAGCGCTAGGAGGTTGGGGTCTTCTAGCAGAGTTCTCTCCCACCCACACACAGCAGATCGATAACTCCACATGCAATTAGAGGAGCCAAAACAGATGGGCTTCAACGCCCTGCCTACGCCATGCTCTCACCCTTCGACAGGCTAGGGACCTGTGACATGTTCCACGTGACGGCACACGCATCCCTCTCTGGTATCTCCAAGAGACAACCCCTATACTGCAAATGCAGGAGCCTACATGGTGGTGAATGGACCAGCAGAAACACTAGAAACCTGTTCCACTGACACACACTTGTTGTTAAGGCTTAACCCAACCACCACAATCATTAACAGGTGGCCTGTCCCCCACAGCAATGTCATTTGCCTGGCACAGCCACATATATGCTGCATTGGGCCCTCCAATATTACAGCTCAGTGCCCCAGAGAGTGAGGAACTTGCGCAGTGCGCAGGGCAAAGGACTCTGGGGGGTAAAACGAAGACAAAAAACTCTCATCCGATCAAATAAATGCCATTGTAAGCACAAGTGACAAGCCTTGTTTGGGGTCGTCCCTCCAAAGAGCCAGAAAGGCCAGCGCCGCCTATTATATTTGGCTATGTCTGCGAGCATCATGTGCGTAATGGGGGAAGGGAGAGCATGGGGAAGGGGGGGGTTCGCAATTGGCGCCGCAGCCGAATGTCCCAATTATATTTCCTGTCCCTCAAGAGTCGGTCAGGCCCCTCTGGCGTTGCAAAGCCTCTGCCATCGCAGCTCGGTATTCTCTCCTCCACTCCTCTCAAGACACAACAAATAAATGACAGGCCCGTAGGGGCCTGGCCACTCGTGTCCTTCCAGAATACATCACAACAGCTGCCTGCCTGCCTCTTCATTCTTTTTCACCTGACATTACCACGGATAGACATATCCCCCATTATTATTGTTAGATTGCGTCTGCACCCCGTAGACTCACGCTGTGTTGACAGAGGACCAGAGGAGATGTCTCTTGTCAAAGTAGACGTAGCCTAGCTTAGCACAAATTTAACAAGTTCCCAGGGCTCTCTCTCTTTCTCTCTACTCTCGCTGTCACCGAGCAGGGAGACGGGACATGGTCCGCTGACAGCTCAGGGAGTGTCACTGTCAGTGACACATGATGGGTGAGAGAGAGAGAGAGAGAGAGAGAGAGAGAGAGAGAGAGAGAGAGAGAGAGAGACTCAAATGCTAAACCCTGCTTTTCATGTGACATACATACTGGGCCAGGCCTACTTATAAATCACTGCTAATGCTTGTAAATCTAGGCCACATACCAGTGTACCATCAAATAATGAAAGACAAAAATGACACCAACCTATAGCTATCTATCATATCATCAATTTCCATAGGGGGATTTTACAGTCTCCATACACAGAATAGCTAAGTTGTGTGCGTCAATGTAAAATGTCAGTAACATCAGATGACAGCAAGTTGAATCCTACAGGATGCTAGTGTTTTCCCAGTAATAATTATGGTGGAATCCACAGAGAAACACTCCGTGTGTACGAGCATTTTTTTCCCCAACCGCACTCTTACCGCTCCCCGATGGCTAAACCCAAAACCAGATGTTGTGGATCAGTGCGGACGAAAAACAAGGGGAATAAAAGTGGAGGACGGAATGGTACACATTAACTATAATCAAAAAGAAACAAAAACGAGAGCAGGACACTTTAATTACTTCTCACATATAATTTGGTTTTGCGGGGGCAAGCCAGCCACTGCCAAGAAAAGCTAGATGAAAAGGGACTTAAATTACATGGGGAGAGAAAGTGCGGCGGGGTTTTTTTTTTTACACGCGGTCCATCACTGCTCCACAACAACTCTAGACAAGGCTGACAACTAGCCCCAGAACAGCATTTCCAGTAAATTGTCCAAGGATACAAACCAGACTGAATTATTTAGATTAAAAAAAACTGCAGGGCTATAACAGCAATAGCGAAGGTAAAAACAAATAGACGAAGAAACTAAAAACAAATACATATTTTTGTTCAAATGATTTACCTCCTTTCTGTACTAGTTTGATTTAGAGCTCAATCATTTTCTTTCCCGGTGACTCTGCTAAGGGGCATGGATTTGGACAGAGCTTGAATACTGTAAGGCCTTGGCCAGGCAACGTCTGTGGATCTGCTCCATAGCCATCCTGTTTGCAGAGCCTCTCTTGACTTGCTGGTGTTGCCACAGTGCTAAATTGCACAGCTGTTCCACAATCTGTGGTGGTGTTAATTACCCTAATGTGAGCGGCAGCTCGTCAGTTCCTCGCTAACGAAGAGGCCTGCTTTCCAGCGAGAGCGCCGTATGTTTGGTATGTAGACCCATTTCCACCCAACGTTCCCTAGGCTGCACGTGAAACAACCCACACATCCGCGTCTACCGTAGGAGAAGAGGCATTTAATTAAAGCTCCCAACTCAAATCTGCTTACTAAGGGGGAAAAACGTGCTTCCCAGATTAAAAGACGAAGGGGGATTTAATACAGTGCAAGTGAACAGGCTTAGTAGGATATGTGAGAACCCTCCGTGGTAAGATGCCGGGCTAGACTGCGGGGAAATGCTGCGTGCATCTGAGCCGATCAGCCACCGTTTGTCAATCGGACCCCTTGTGCTCGCAAAGCCCCCGGGTAGCGACAGACAACCATGTGGTATCCCAGTAGGGTCTAAACCCTCTTCCCTTCCAAGGACATATTTCTCATTCTCATTCTCAACATCTCTAAGGCTGAAAGAATTGGCTCTATATTATCATACATACATGCATACATATATACATACATATATATACATATATATACATACATATACATACATATATATACACACATATACATACATATATATACACACATATATACATACATATATATATATACACACATATATACATACACACACACACATATATATACATACACACACACACACACATATATACATACATACACACACACACACATACATACATACATACACACACACACACATACATACATACACACACACACACACATACATATAATGATTGATTTGCTTCAGATGAATTGCAGGAAGCAGACA
>JAODOY010000024.1:4442373-4458785 GCA_025399855.1 Forbesichthys papilliferus | reverse complement strand
ATATTAAATAAATATATATATATACACACATATATACATACAAACACACACATATATATACATACACACACACACACACACACATACATACATACACACACACACACACACATACACACACACACACACACATACACACACACATATATATATATATATATACATACACATACATATATATATATACATACACATACATATATATATATACGTACACACACATACATATATATTGTAATACATATCAAAATATATATTATAATTAAATAATGCTAAAAAATGTTAATTAAAACATGGATCCCACAATAATTACAACAGCAGCTCTACCTAAAGAGGTGCTACATAATATATCACTCTCACTGCGCATCATAGAGACGAGTGCATGCCAATGAGGTACAGTACGTGTTGTTAATGCACTGCGTGGAACCCATTACTTGGGTGCGCGGTTCGAAAACAGCGGCGTCGGGAAATCGCTCGCTCTCATCTGTAGTGCCTGCCGGCTGAAAGCCTGGCTGCGGTACACCGCCCACCTGCAGTTCAACATGCGCTCTGCGGCCCCCCGACGTAGCACTGGGAGTCTATATAATGAATGCATGAAGCTACGTGTCATGAGGGGATGGTGGAGGAGGGGCTTGCTCGGCTCCACAAAACGATGGGGGCAATTAGGCCCACACGACACCTCGGGATGGCGTGATGAAGGACTCCTGGGCTCCTCTCCTCCGCCTCTGTTCCCTCTATCATTAAGGACTGAGCAGCCACATCTGGCTAATGGCACGCCTGGGGTTCCTGCTCAAACACTGTGGCACGCAGCGCACGTTTAATTACGCCTCATAAAGGTAACAAAAGACACCATGGCCCGCTATCGGGGAAGGCCCTGTTTGGGAATGGGGGGTGGGGGGGGAGGAGGAGGAGGGGGTAAGCAGAGAGAGATGATGGTGCAGCTGCCAGAATTGCAAGTGGACCCTGTCCGGCGCCTTGACAACCGGGAGAGATGACTCAAGTGTGTTCACATATCCTTGAACTGGCTCCCAGTGAGCAGCAGCACTTGTCCTCCGTAGGCCGAGCATGAAAGAGCCACTGGTGTCCTCGGCCCTCATCTTTCAGGTCACGGGCTGCACCGCGCGCCCCCCCCCCCCGCCCCCCTCAACGGCTAATTGAGGGAAGGGCAGAGAGGATGAAAGGTTTGATATTTGTGTGGGCTTCTGGGGCCATTTGAAGTGAAATGGGACTTCTTTGTGATGTGAAAGAAGGGGGGTTGGGGAGAGATAAAAACAACAATAACAATGTCACAGGAGAGATGTGGCTGCTCCGCCCCTCCGCCTCACAGACACCGTGTTGCTCAGCAGCCGAATGCAGAGGCACACACACACACACACACATTACCCATGGTCTGACCTATGACTGCAGCCGTACCTGGAGGTATTCAAAAGGCCTTAGCCGGCTGCTTTGTACCGAGCACGGCTTGACATTTCCAACTGAGGGAAAGAGGAGGAGGAGGAGGAAAAAGTACGTAAGCCCCGGGTCTCTGAGCAAGCAGATGCCCACATTTAGGAAATAACATCAGATAAGAGGTGGCGAGCAGCAGCTCATTGTTGAAGCACTCCATTGTCTGGCAGTTTGAGAGCTGGCTAACGCCACGGGAAAGGTCACCGGTCACTTCCATTTGGAAGCACACATAAATCCCCCGCTGTCCGCCGCAGTTAATAACAGCCGACGCCGAGGAGAACTGCCGCAGAAAAATAAAATACAAAATACAAAAAGAAAAGAATAAAATAGTATTTTGTTTTGCCAACACCTCCCTGTCCCTATCCAGCGGCTGGCCTTGTGCGGCCCCCTCTGAGTTATTTATAACTGAAATGTTAAAAACAGAGACATCTCTGTGGTACGCATTAAAAGCCGAGCCTGCCAAAAACGCCTTGCTGCGCGGCGGTTTCCTCTTTTGTTAGGGCTCCCCCTGCGCTGCGTTCAGAGCGAGTGAGCACAACCGAGAGAAAAAGAGAGCGCGCGAGAGAGAGAGAGAGAGACAGAGAGAGAACTTTACGGAGGGTCCCTCGACAGGATTAAGACGTGGATCCTAACGCCACGGGGACAACCATAAATTCTCCATTTTCCCCCTCACTTTGGACCCACAAGTGGTGGAGCTCTGGGAGTGTCCTTGAAGAATGAATAACATCACATGCTACAGTATGTGCCATTTGTTACACAGTAATGGCACGTCCTCATCTCCCGCAGCTCGTAGCTCTGCAAGGAGAGCGACTTGTTCGAAGCTGACTGAATGCTACAAGCATCATTCACTGTGTATTTTACAGCCAACACAACCTGCTGCGTGATGATATGGGAGCCAGGACACAATTAGAAAGTGGAACTGATGCGTAATGCATACAGTAGCGGTGTCACAGGGCATACAGCACAGAGCCAACACTTGTGGGAATGTCCATCTGTTTATATGCTGTAGGGCAGACCTGCTGAAAGACCCAGGAAGATTATGGGTCATGGAATCACAACGAACACACGCCAGAGTAAAAAATAAATAAAAATAACACTCGGGTAGTGCCCTCTGTTGCTGGCCTTAACAGGCTAACAAACTCAATGGCAAATTGTTGTGCAACTCCAACACACTTTAATATCTCTTCCAGGTTGGAGCAGTGGGCAGCCCATGATTGAGAATAGAAAACTAGTGGACTAGCTCCATGCTTATAACTCAGATTTGCTAAACTTTTAATGCACGTTCCACCCAATGAACAGCTCCAACCTAGACACTTCCATCAGCAAATGTTTTGCTGACGTTTTGTTCCTCCGTGATGTATTTCAAAGATCGTTCCAAATACTGGGCTATGTTACCGTACATTCACACCATCTTAGCGGGATAAAGCCTTACTTAATGATGCCAGCTGATATTATTCCGAGGCTACAGGGCATCATCAGAATATAGAGCCCTGGATCACATCCAATAGCTTGGGCTATTTTCTTGTACATGTCTCCCTGCCTCATTTTTGCAGTTCAGAATTCATGCATGGAGCTGGAGTAAATCTTGATGTATTTTTTCCGTCTGGTATCCAGGCTTCAGGGGGCACAGGGTATTAGTCTCCTGATCCTGGGTTTGTCATGTCTCCCCCATCTGTGATCTGCATCCTACATTACAAATAGCTGGAGGATTTTTCACCCTCTTATCATGCTTGCCAAACAGGCCTCTCTCTTATCAGCTTTCCGCTACAGATAAATGGGCTTTTGAAGATAGGAATAAGAGAGCTTTTTGCGAGCTAATTCCAGAGCCACATCTGCACTAGATTATAGATAGGTGGGGAATGGAGAAAGATACATATTTTAATAATATGTAGGTGGAGCTAAGTGTATTACAATGTCACAGCAAGAACACATCCAATGACAAGAGACAGTGGACGGATAATATTTAAAATAGTTAATAATCAATAATACATGTATTATAGAAACACTATTGCTAAACCTCTGATTATAACAACAACAAAAAAGTCAAACACTGACTTAATACTGTAGACCTTAGTAGGTTACAGACGTTGGTCTAACATACACACAGAGAAAAAAATAGGCTTTTGCTTGTTGTAGGCCTATTGCACATATGCACATAAGGACATTTGCACCAATAATTTAAAAAAATCTTGACAAATTGTAATGTAGGCTATTGTAACTTCATCCTATACAGTAAATAGCCCATTATAAAAACGTTTACCTAGTAACTATAGACATATTTACAAAATAGCCTAAATCATTGTTTCATTCTGATAATATTTATATTATTTTTTTAGCATTTATAGCAAAAACTGATACTGCACAAGAAGAGCAGCCTGGTCAGAAAACGGTTTATTACAAATATGCACTTTGATTTGATAAAAATACCCGCGTTGACAAACAGACAGACTTATTCATAAGGGCGAGGTGCTGAACTAAATGCCATGAGCGCCAGCTAGAGCGACATTTGATACAACGTTGGTCGTCCAGATTCTGGCGCGCTATGGAAACATAACCTAATTAAACAGCTCCTAAGTCAGCCACGGGACATTCTCCAGTTATGTCAACATTATGCGTACTGGATTAACAAATACTCGATAGACACACTACAAACACGTTGAAGTTAAAACGAAATGTTACATAGCCTATAAATAAATGCAAGGCGCCTCGGCAGAATTAAGTGAGCAGAATAGAAAATGCGCTTTCCATAGGCATAAGGCTGTTGTTAAAGAAAATGCAACAAAAAAAAAAGGAAGAAAAAAATTGACGATGTGTAGGCTATACGTTTTACACGTTCACCTTAATATCATACTATGTTAACAGTAACCATTTCTAATTAATGGAAACATTTTACATTACTATCGTTCAAAGCAACAGACATCGGGCCACATTTCATAAACCTCACCTAATCCAATGCGCCGAGATTGTCGCAGGAGATATCCAAATCACCGGACAGAAAACACAATAAAGCGTTCACGAAAACATTCAACCGAGCCTTATTCGGATAATCCAATTTGGCGACACAAATTGTCCGTTATGTAGACGCTGACTAAATACGGAGGAACCTGCATAAATATAAATAGCGTGTCTTCTCTTGCGGTGGGGAAAGCTGTGAAACAACCGAAAATAGGACCTTCGGATACGATATGGAAATTCAGTTTTTGCTATTTCATAAAAGTTCTGTTCCACGGGGAATATAGTGGGTTAAGACATGGTCCTAGCTGTTCCGAGAAATGGAAAACAGAGGATCTTTGTCAACCCGAACACCGTTGATAGGAATCCAAGTCATATGAAAGCACGGATGACAGATCGTTCACAATAGATCCCAAATAGCAGCCGATCTTAAGCGAAAAAATGAAATGGAATAGAAATCCAATGTCGCTGAAAAGCTTACTTTTGCGTTAGGAATTTTGATTTACGATATCCACAAGATCCTGGACGTGAGTTCCCGAAATACGCAGCGCTCTATGCTGCTCTCCGACGTGCTCTCCGTGCACTATAGAGAGAGACTGTGCTGCGCGTCAAACAGCCTGCTCCTCTGTGGGGTGTGGGGTGTGGGGTGTGTGTGTGTGTATGTGCGCGCGCGTGTGCGTGACTGTTTGCATGTGTGCGTGGGCGCAAGAGAGTGAAATAAAACGTAAAATGTGTGTGCACACGCGTGCGCGCGCCCGCATACAAGGAACTGGCGTTGAAGACGGGGGACAAGACAAGATCTGAGCAATCAATGTAGGAGGACTAGTCCGATAGAAAGTAAAACTGTAATCAATTAGGCTATGAATGTTTTGATTAGCTCACTTATAGATTCGATTTTATTATTTATATAAACAATAAAAACATGAACCAAGCAGCAGTATGTATCTGTGTATTTTAGCATGGGCTTTAAAACACTGCATTATATTTAAAAAATGCTCACCATAAAATAATAAGTGAGCTAAAAACACAAAGGCCCCTTCTTTTGACCCTTCCAGTCTGCTATGATTCCTTTAAACTGGCCTTCTTACAGTGGCCTGGGGAGACAGATTGGCATCCGTCTTGCCCGAGCAAGGCTATCTAACCATCTGCTCCTTTTCAAAAGTGAAGATGTTATTCGTAAAATGCACTTTGGAGGAGAAATCTCTGAGGCTTGGAGAAGGATAGCTTTGACGTCTCCTACAAAGTTAGCCCTGTGGTTACCCTGTTCACTCTTATGACCTGTGTAACTTAACCATGATTGAAGTCAGGTTGAAAGAGGCTTATGCTAGCAAAATGCCAAGACAGAGTAAGGGGCTCCTTTACGCTTCCCTCCCTGCGGATTCGTCTGAAGACAAGTGGAAGATAGTGTTTACTTTCTGCCATACTGTGTTATACTCCACATATACCCCTGAGAAAATGAAAGCGCTGTTATGTGAAGCAAACCCCTTAAAAAGAATGACAAATACAGTATTGCAAATGGATAATATTATGATGTTTTCCCAAAACTTCACTTCACATTTTTTGCTTAGAAACAGCCTTGCATTCATTGGAAATAAGCGCTATGGTTGTTGGTCAAAAAGTTAAATTATTTTCTGGCAGACAGAAATAAAAGGGTACCCTCAAGCATATAGGCTACATCCCCCTTAAAACATGGTTGCATGCACACACATGCATAACACACACACACACACACACACACACACACACACACACACACATCCATGTCAAGGCTTTAACGGCACTTAAAGGCAAAATATAAAATTAGAAGACAACTAAAATAAACTTCGGTCAACAAAGTTTTTGTTTATCTTAAATAAATAAAACCTCCAGTGATGAAAATACAGTCATGCATGTGAAGCTAAAATGACACATGGAAAATATTACTAATGTATCAAATGTGTAGTGTGAATTATCTGGCCACTGGGGGCAGACTTAGAAATCAGAGTCTTGTATGTAGGTCCATGTGTGTGGGCATGTTTCATTTAATTGTGCACAATTGATTGATATGCAAACAAAATGACGTTAACTGATGATAGGTCCTCTTACAGGAGGGATTTTACAGTGATTGGAGGCAAAACATTTATTCTGCCCAATTACTATAGCTACTAGATCTTACACACTTAATCAGGATTAAATATGTCTGTCTGAAAGCTGAGAGGGACATGAGAGAGAAGACCCTAACAGGCACCAATCTTAAACCACTACGTGTATACTCGTTTCAGAAATAGGGGGTCTTAACCACTAAATCTCCTCTGGGAAAAGGTCTGGTGTTTTTCCTGTCCTTCAGCACTTCAACAGAGAGCATCAGGCTTCATGTCCATTCAATGGTGGGCTGCTAATGCTGCCAGCCTGGGTCAGGAGAACAGTTAATCTCAGGTAAGCCTGCAATGACTGAGTGGATGGCCTGGTCTAAATATCTGCTTTAGAGAATATACTGTACTAGCATCCGGCAATGAGCCACTCCATGACCCCACATATGTCTCAAAATAGGTGTGCACAGCACACGTTGTTATGTAAATGGAGAACCGGAAGTTTGGACAAGGACAGGTTGATGAGATCACGTTAGCCAACTAAATTCGATATGACACAAATAAACAAGTCTATTTTTGGGTGTTGACCTCACATCAAATAGTATTTCAATTGGAGGTTTTTCATTGATGAGATTTCTGCTATTTTAATCAGTGTCCATGAATCCAACATTGGATAATGAAACCACCAGCGATAAAGTACACAACATATAATATAGTGGCCTCAAAGTCTGACAAATCGAAATAACAAATATTATATTACCTCATCATTACACATCTTGTCAAACATTGTATAATCACAATGTTCAACTGCACTCTAAACAAAAACAATCTTCACCATAGAATGGTATATGGAGGTATATATTTTTCTGATAAGGTGCTGGGGCTCATGGGAAATGCAGTCTGTACACCAGGAAACACTAGCAGCTCCTCCTAGCATGTTCTTTGACATTGAGAGATTTTTTCCCCCTTCTTTTCTTCAGAGCTACAGTGTATACGTCATATTTAAGTAAATAACCAGGTTTAAAATGTCTTATTTACATTTTGTTGTTATAATTTGTTGTTTTTTCCACAGATAGAGCTGACAATTACCGTGGATGAATGAGAACTGGTCATTTCCATCCACAGTCCCTAGACAGGAGCACAGGGCACAATCAGTTTAGGAAGTCATCTCCTGTGTGAATCTTCCCCATCTACAGTAATGATTGTGGAAAAGCACAACACAGGCTGCCACAGCGCAAACAAAATGGATTCATGTTTTATTCCATTTTATTTCTCTGGCTGTACATTGTAATTTCTATCTAGAGAGTGCCTTGCACATTCCATTATTTATTCATTATGGTCGGTCGAGTAGCTTAGGCCAACGACGTGAGAACGAGCACCTTATGCAATCGCTCCCATCTTCTAATATGGACAACATTTCTAGGTCATCCATTTGGAGCACTGGCGCACTTCAGTGTACAAGTAGTGCTATTGAGAACAGAGGCCAGGGGATGTCAGACACTTTGAAGGACTCTCAGGAGACCCAACTTAAAGTAAAGAACTTCATAGTAATACGGGGGCTGTAGAGATAAGAGCCCCTGAATAAGAAACAGGAACAAAACCCTCTGTAGAATATTATGCATAGACAAATTCAGTGGCCTGTAATGGTTTTTCACTTATGTGCAGTGCTTGACTCTCTGCAATCATATTTTCAAATCTATCACATGTATAGGGCTTGTCAGGCGGCTCGTAGCGGGTTTTTAACCTGCTCGAAAGTTGTGCTCATCAAAGCCCTTGTGGCAAATGTTTTTGGAGGTTCCTGTTCGACATGAAATGCCGTTCTGATTGATTGAGGCGAACAAAAAAGCGGCCTCCGCCAGGCACATTAAAAATGTATTTTTCTCTGGTATATAAAGGTCTGTGCTGCTAGGGCAGAGGGAGATGAGTGCTGGTAACTCAGCCAGTTTGCCTCGGGAGCCCCTCTAGCAGCTAGTCCCAGCTGATCCATCCATCAGCCTTCAAGCTTGCGGAGGAGAGTGACTGTTTGAAGGCTCTGGCGGCTACCTTATCCCGAGGCTTAACAATCCAATATTGGTTGTTGCCGAAGATAATTACTCTCCATTGATGATGGAACACTCTGGGCCATCTGCAGACATTTGCATTGCCCAGCGCCACAGAATCGATCGGCATGGAAAAGCAGTTGGGAGCTGATAACATGCCATGCTGTCTCCATGACTTTCATTACCCTCCCACCACCACCCACATCATCCCCAAAGGTCTCCAACTCCTGACTCCCTTTTCGCCAAATATGCAATGTAAAGAATGGCTCCCACTGATGAAATCAGCAAGGACATTGTCGTATTTATTTTCTCTCAAAGAGCACACGCATGTCACCTTGACATTCTTTATCTTCTTTAACAGCGCTGCATGGTGCAGATTGTTCATTCGATACACGTTTATGGACCCACTGCCTTCCTTGCTCCACCTCCTGGATAGTTGTGGAGATTGGCTGAAGCAAACTTAACACTTTGTCACTTGTGTAGAAACATGAAAACAGAAGGTGTTTGTGCACTCCTCTGTAGCCTTGTCGCCAATATGTCTCCACCAGGGTGTAACTTACACTAAGGGGGGAAAAAGAGATGGGAATTGGAGAAGTGAGTTCAGGAAGTAATGCATGGTCTCTTAGCAGGGTGCCCGCAATAACAACATTTGATATGCTCCATTGCAGAGTGGCATTCAGAGCATGCAGTTGGACCTGCAGCTATCGTGGCTACGGACAGGACAACCATTGCTGCACCAAATTATGCGTGCGGCCTGAACACGGTTTTGATAATAGTGTAACAGCTTCGTCTCACGTCTGGCCCACTGCTTGGGATGTGAAACAAGTGGCGCTATTTCCCCTTGTAATAAAATTACCATTCCTTTAGCAAGATTAAAGTGAATTGTGTGCCAACTCGGAAAGTGTGAAAGACGTTTTGAAATTAATTTTTCATGCACATTGATAATTTAATACAGACGGGCACCAGTTTATTAACATTCCATGACTTATCTTGCTCTGTGAGAATAATAACCATATCTGGCACTTGTGGAGCGAACAGCCATTCTGTCTGATCAGGTACTCAACGATTGTCACATCAAATAAAATACATAGTTTAGGTTTGAAAACAACGCAGAGATGTGTGACAAGTTTCATTTCTGGTGCTGTTTAATAAAGAAATTCAAGGTTATAAAATTATGATTAAAAAAAATTGAATTGCATTCTCTGACCTCCAAGTATATAGAGCTGACCCTAGGTCAGTGACGGTGTTCATACAATACCCAGCGGAGGAGACAGTGGGCTGTTGGGAAAATGAATGGTGTCTAAGCCAGAACAAGGTTCTAGAATGGCAATAGACAGCGAGGGATGAGCGATGGCTTCCAGGTGCTGTGGAGCAGTGTGTCAACTCATAAAGCAACACACACAAGCTGTGTATTGAGTTTGGCATTCACGGCCAAGAGGAGGAGGACACATACTCTCAAGGATACGCCTTTACTGTCTATGCTTCTTACATTAAAGTGGCTCGATATGAACATTAAACTGAATCTATATGACTTTCTGCCACTAGATGTCACACTAAAAACACCTGCATCGGAACGCCGAATCCCCCGCGGCCATTGCCGTCTTCTCCACCAGGCTGACCGCGGCGGCCTTACTGTCCACTCTCCCCCACCTGGTCTGAGAAGCTGCCCAGCCTCTTATACGGCTTATAACCCTTATACGCCGGCAGCAATTGAGCTAAATTAGACTGTGATGCACAGGGGTTTAAGTATTTTTTAGATATAAAAAAAATAAAAAAACACCTGCATCTCAGACCAAAACAAATGCTCCATGAGACACAAAGACATGCACACTATTCATGTGCTAACATGCATGATAGTTCCAGCATGGCTATGAAAAAGCTCAGAGGAGCTCAGATTACCACTACAGTATATTTACACAGACATAGTTCGCTGCTATCTTAATGTTTAAAATAGCATATAGAGCCCCTTTATTAAACAGCAGATAATTGAGGGCGAACAAAGACTGCAATGTTGCAGGTGCACCACTGGTAAAAGGCATAAGGAGAGGAAAATGACACAGTATTTGTTATCGTGAGCAACACAGAGTTGCCGGCAGAGGCTGGAGAGAGATTAAATATAGGGTTACCAGAGCAAAGACCTAATCCGTTCAGAGACAAATGCGGGGTCTCTGAAGCACATTTGTTGTGCGGCCTGAGGTTTAACAACTGGCATTATAACCCCATTTCTCATCATTACCTTGTTGTATTGAAGAACTAGAGAGATAGGGTCAGCCTGGGAATAAATACAAAGAGTAGGAGAGGGAGAGAGATGAAGGGAGAGGGCGAACATTATAACCAAGATGATAGAGAACACAAAGGGCCTACAGTGCATAATATTCCATACATCGTCTCCTAAAGGTTCACTGCATTGGGCTGAAGGCCTTGATGTACAGTAATTCTAAATGTTAGTCTACAGTTACCAAATGTAGCATTTGATGGTAGAAGGCAGGCTGGCTCAGCCAGCATAGTGTCAAGATATGGAAATACACCAGCATTCATGAGTGCTATAAGGCTTGCTCTTTAGCCCCACACAAAGGCTTTGCCAGGCTGGATGAGGCAGATGCTTTGACATATTTAAGGGATTGGCGTCTGAATGCAAACTCTCTAGAAAATGTGTTCACCCAGAAGCACCCAGAGTAAAAAAAATGTTAAAAAAGAAGCAAAAAAACAACAAAATCTGATTACATTCAAGGCCTTATTAACATATCTTTTCTCCAGCAGAGGATGCCAGTTGAGTTAATACTGTAAGACACAGCTGCGGGGGCCATGCAATTTCTATTATGCCTATGATTCAATCAATTACAGCTTTAAAACTATGACTTAATTAACTCCATGCACTGGCTGCTGTTTTTCACAAACGCCATTCAGAAAAACTGGAAAACAGGAAAACAAAATGGCTGCTGGCTTCCCTTGTGTTCCATATAGAGACTACTGTATAAGATGGTGGTGGGTAGCTTAACTACTGTATGCCCTGCGGTTTTATTGATTCACAGTTTTGTCTCACAGGGAATGTAGAACAATAGCACTGAGTTCCAAGTTTTGAGAATAGCTTATTCCTTCCTTACAATGGAAAATATACAGTGTAGTGTATGTTCCTACAGTAGCTGGAGAATATCACGCATACCTCTGTATGCAGAGCTGTGACACTGGCCTGTAGATTAATTACATGTTTATTTAAAGGATGAGTATGTCATCCTGGAAAAAACAGTAACTTGAAAGATTTTGAAAGACACAATCGAAAAAAAGCACCGCCCTTGCCTCAATCCTTCCTAAACCACGCCTCAAATACACGTGAACGCGCAATGAATTGGATGAGTCCACCGTCCACCGGAGTAGCATTTGTCAAAGGAGCGCATCATCTCTGCTACCGTGATAAGAAATGGCTCAACATGTAAGAAAACAACACCAAACATTATAATAATGAATGTAAAAATAACTATTGTTATTACTCACACCTGTCAAGCTAGCGCTTTAGTACGTTTGTTATGAGTTCATCTGTATGCCTTCGATAGAATCCGCGGTCACGATAGTGCACAATTAAGCAGAGTACGCGCAAGAACGTAGCTCATGCAGACAGACAGTTAGGCCAGCTAATCGCTGAGTTCGGTCCGAACTTTATGACGCGATGATGTGCGCGGTTTTCACATTTCTGCGACTCTCACAGATGACGGATATTTCTAATCGTATTGTCAGAGCATTTCATTTTGTCATTGCTATCAGGGTTTGAAGAGAATTTCAAGAAATAATACTACATGTGCTTCTGAAGAAAATGACATACTCATCCTTTAAGTCAAAGGTGGCTTTATAAATTACTTTATAAAAGGACTGTATATTAAATGGTTGTTTTTGCACGATTGAATCCATTAATTTCCCAATTTACAATTTGAATCCAGAACGTGGCAAGACCAGAAAAACCATAGGAGTTGAATAATCCTATATCAACTTTCAAGTTAGACAGGAAATGCGATTTAATGAAAGAGAAAAATGGACACAAAAATCAATGGCATGCAAATTACACAAATTGAGTTAGGAATATAAAATAGCCATCATTAAATATAATTTACAAGAGTAAATATTTAAATTGAATCACATAAAAAGAGGCCAGCTTTTAACTCTTTCATGTATTTGGAAATCCAGTCGACACAGTAAATCCAAGATAAACAAATAGAGCTAATTGCATTCAGGTGAGAATACTGATGGCAGAAGAACAAATAGGCAAAAGCACAAATGATCTATAAGGCTTCACTTAAGAAGGCCAAATATAACTGCCATCATCTCACAAGACGAGTGTTCAAGAGACCATGCACATTCACTTTCTTTAATTCAATCAGCCAACAGATGGTCAGAGCAGGTCAAGTCTGTGAATCCCTCTATTCTTCACTCAACTCCTCACATAAACTTTCCTAAGTGGCCAATGAAAAATACCGCATTCATACAGAATGCTCTGGGAGGTTGCTGAAACATCACAGACTATTGAATAATAAATGCTGAAGAAGTTCAGAAAATTACCAGGAAAATATTGCTTCAGTCTTCAACTGAAAATTGACCCGTTCAATAAAATCTCATTATAGAATGTACAGTCTACCTGAGGCCATGTCTATCTATAGACCCTTTCTGGTTGTCTTGTCTTTGACTTGGAAAAATTAGTAATTGGGCCAGGTATCAAGCTATCCTAGTTATTAAACTGAGACCAGATTGGAAAAGAGAACCCTTGCCTTCCCAACTAATAGCTTTCACATCAGAAGTTAAGGGGTTTAACCTAAAGCTCCAAACATTAGAAGAAAATGTACAGTTATGTTGCCCCAAAACTAACACAGTTTAAACATTCATTTAGATGAAGATGACAGCTAAGATTTAAATGATTTGTACCACTAATATGGATTAAGCACTTTAGCTGGAAGATTGATGCCAGAAAAGCCTCTTTTCATTACAGCTTCCTCGTTCATGGGACCACAAGCCTGTCATGACTTCTCACCCCTGTTGTCCTTCGGGAAATCCACCACACAGACCAGTCCGGCCCTTCTCCCAAGTGAGTTGCTCTGGTTCGCCTCTTGCCAAGCTTCTGCAAGGATGAGGCAGGCTGATGTACTGTAAGGGCAAGTGCCAACCTCACTCATTAGAGGGACCAGGCCCACGGGACAAAAACTGACAGCCTGTAACTTCAGTTTCATATTGGCCATTACACAATTTCTTTGTTCTTTCAAGTTCAACAACATGGGAATCTACCATAACCTACTGTTAGTTGTCTCAAATAAATACAATATAAAAAGTTGTAAAAAGTTTCAGTGTTATTCTGTGTCTGTTTGGCATTTCCCTTTCATGAGACCAGAGAACATTATGCAACTGCCTAGTAAAACATGTGTCCTTTATCTACATTTGATAAATATTCCAGCAAATAAGTAAGATCGAACATCTTTTTTTTATTAGTAGTGAAAAAGGGTAAATGGACTAAAAAACTGACAAATCTATCTTGTGTCAGTATAATGCAAATACATAGTTATTTCCCATGCCTTATTGAGGAAGGCCCTGAAATGACAGGAACCCCTTAGTTCATTAAACAGAACCTCGAAAACACTATGATGTCTCATGGTTTATCATGAGACTTCTATCAGGGAAGCCTTTTGGATTGCAAATTCTGACTGGTGAAATTACATAAACAGTACACACAGTGTCCTCATTATAGTCAGTGGATGTTCACAGAGGTAAGTTGTTTACTACCTAAAAACTCTACAAAATCTAGACTTCCTTACCTTGAACAGTATGTATTTCAGCAATAAAAACGTTGTTTATATAGCAATCAAGCCACAAGCCACAACCTGGAACGCATGGTAATGCCTGTGGGGGGTGGAGGGAGGGGTGGCTTAACACAAACCCACTCAATCCTGCTTTAATAAAAAGCAGAGGAATGGCAGCTGACTAGGGCTCTGTCGTAAAGACCAACAAGCATTAGCCGGGATGTTTTAAATGCAACAACAGAGGGTTTTTATTTAAAGTCTTAAAGTCTTAATTGGAGCCTCTGTTATTTCCTTTTCAAGGAACTGAGGGCTAACAGTAAACCTAGTGTCAAAGAGGAGGGCCTTGCTAGCAGCTATAGCTGCTCTCATTGGGCCTCAACATCTGTGATCTTTACCAATTGAGCTCAAGAGGTTATGCTCTCCTGGCCCTCAGCTGCCAGCAAGGCCTTCCTCTCAGCAAGAGCCTGGAAGCCTAATCGGCCTGGAAAGGCTCCGTTAACCACTCAGCCTTAGGGTCACATATGGAAGTGACTAGGGATATTCCAAGTCACCCGGGGATGTTCATAAATCTCCAGGCTGTTTCCTTAAGCTAATAATTGGGGAGAACCACCGCTCCTTGTGAGTTGTGTCTGGCAATATTGTGGTACCACTTTTGGCCTTTTTCACTAGTCTGTCTCTCAATATGCGGTGGATTCCCCACCAAACAGGAAGTGGAAATCGCTGGTAATAGCAGTGACTAAATTGCTTTCTAAATAACCCCAGGTTTGGGACCCCTGGAGGGTTCTTTGTGAAGCTATTGGGGAAACCGGGCTATTGAGTTCCATTGAATGCATGCCGCCACTGTGTGGGGCTTCTAATAAGAGCGTCAATAAGCAGAACTACTTTTCCTAGCACTACATCACAAAACAAATATTCCAGCCATTGAACTTTATGTATTCTTTCTCCCGTGCTTTGCTTCGCTCGGTGTGCTGGTGTTTGGATGCAGCAGACAGCTTGTGCAGCCAGTAAATCCGATATGCTCGTTGAGAAGAACAAGCGCTCCTTTATGCGAACGCTTTACAGCTCCATATGTATTTTCCATTTGGATTTATTTAGTGAAGGGCTCAGGAGGAAACCCTGAGGGATCCATAAGACCTAGTGCTCCATCTCCACCTCTCCTGGTAGATTTACATTCTACAACAACACAAACAAAACTTGCTCGTCCCCCTGGAGTCCAGCTGTGAATGAGGGCGGCTTCCATCCAAGCTGAACACAAGCAAGGAGAAGGAGGGGAGGGGGGGCATAATAATGAAGAGGCCAAGTTGAGCTCGCAAACTCAAAAGAAGGAAAAGTATCACGTGAGGGGCCTGCCGCAACAAAATGACGTGCGCAAATCCAAGTCGGTCTACAGAGGCTGAGAGCAGACGCACAATCAAGGCGCTGCAACCGGGTGAGAACGATGATGGAGAAAGCCCTGAAGACACATTGAGGTCTTGAGCGGGCACAGCGATAGCGCTCCATCACACACACCATGATCTGGGCTTTACACGTCTTCCATCCTGCCTTTCGCATTGTCCTGGCTGACACATTGAAGGATGTGCGGGGGCTGGGTGCAGACAAAGGCCTCTCCCGGCTGGCCCATTAGCTGGAGAAAGCGATGTACAGAGCGCTGGAGCGTGTCCCCCCTGCTCTCTGGAGGGGTGGGGGGGGCTGCTTTATTAATGAGCCAATCGAGTGAGAGCAGGCTGGGGGCTGGTCACCGCTGACTGCAAGAAGCACCTTGGGCGGCCGGCCTGGTGACTGAGTATAGCTGGGAGGCAGAGCACCAATCCCTGCAGGGGCCCCGGCAAGTAATGCACTTCCCCGGTGGGTCTCGACAGAGGCGTGCTTGACAAATGGACTCTTTTAGCAGGCCCGTGCCTGGGGATCTGGGCTCTGGTGTTGGCTCACGGTCGGTGTACCTGCCCAACGCTACGCTTGCTTCTTCATCTACACGGCTTCCCCCCTGAGCTCAGACAGCTACTGACTGATAATGGGAGCTGTGTACACATGAAATGATGGGCCCGGCTGCTAAAGACACACACACACACACACACACACACACACACACACACACACACATACACACACACACACACACACACACACACACA
>JAODOY010000024.1:4422136-4440516 GCA_025399855.1 Forbesichthys papilliferus | reverse complement strand
CACACACACACACACACACACACACACACACACACACACACACACACACACACACACACACACACACACACTCAGAGACATAGGGTCTGCTCAGGCAGACAGCAGTGGCAAATTTTGTTAGGGAGCATTCAGTCACGCATTTGGAGACGCTGCTATGATCTAATGCCTCTGATGGACGCAGTGGAAAACTGGTGAGATAAATCTTGCAATATATTTGGAGAAGCCGGATGAGGAGAATTTATTAACTCTCTGAGTGCAATGAAATGTTTTGAAAAATAGCATTTTATAGAAATGCACGAGCATTGAATTAGCCTTTTCAGAAACGTGCGGGTTGGTTTTTGACAGACAGGTTCATTTACTCCAGAATTCAACCTCTCAGGTCGGAGTCTGACGGAGACAGGAAGTCACCGAGCAGCCATTTGCAGCACACTTCCTCTTCCACAGATTACACTTCTGCTGACATTTACCCGGCACCAAAAGAAAAAATAATCTTTAGCAGACTTTTTCCTTCTTTTGGGGGAGGAAGGGGTGGGGGGGGCTGTTGTTTTCCAGCGCGGTGGCAGATGTTGAGGTACTGTAGGAGACAAGCCTCGCGACAGATCCTGGATGTGTGTAAACAAGCAGCCGGGCGGCGCTGGTGTTTTTTCTCGCGCGGCACACGCAAGATTGTGACAAATTCCAGAGTGAGTCTCCGGCGAATCCCGCTGCCGCTTTGGTGTCAGCGCAGAGCGGCTGTCGTCGGTGCGTGATGGAGTGGAGGCGCACCAAGAGCGCCGGGGCCTCCCGCGGGACGAGCGGCGAACAAGATGTCGCCTGTCAAGCGGGGAGCATTTGAAAATAAATAACATCAATGATGATTTCAGTTTACTTGTCACGAACGCGCGCGCACTGAAGAGCGATGCCGTCACTCCTGCCCCTCCTCTTCCCAATTGCCCGTCTCCTCTGAACGAGGCCCCGTTTGCCAGATGGACTCACATTGCCTATTATTCACATCCAACATCGATCATGGCTTTAATACCCTGAGATGAGAGCATTTATTCACTATTATGAATATGATGCGCTACTGTATTTGTTCCAACTTGAACTGCTTAGGTTGTATTTAAAACCATTTAACACGCTGAATGCTTGGAAGAGAACGACACAGTACACAATAAACGACCATCTAAAACGATCATACCGTACCAAATACTGTATGCTATATTCAATGCCATAAAACCTGTTTAGCAGTCCATCGCTATGAAACCTCATAGTCCCAACGCTGCCATGTTCTCATTCCTTCATCATCCAGGTCGTATAAGACCAATATACTTTAAACACACATTTCAGATTCATTCCGTATTAGCTTTAACTGTGTATTCAATAACTCATTCCGTGACAGACAGGTGACACCATACATCTCAGACCAAAGCGGTTTTATGTGCGCATGCATGCATTCACCCTTGTCTTATTGGAACGATGCCCAGCAGGGAGGGGTTTCAACCAATGAGAGTCAAAAAAAAAGAAAAGAAAAGGAAGACCAAAGAGCACTTGTAACCGAAAGAGCTTCATCTCTGCCCCTTAAGGAGAACCATCTGTTGTGCTACAGCCTCCTTCTCTAGTTCTCTGCAGTTGATCGCAGGTCAAGAGGAGGAAAACAAATGTGCACATGTGTCTGTCTGCCATTGCTCCTGCCAGAGATTACATATCAGAATGTTCGTTTGGCACCACCAAACACAAAACATATATAGAGAGAGAGAGAGAGAGAGAGAGAGAGAGAGAGAGAGAGCTCTCCCTGAAGGTACAAAGGCCAGATCCGACTTCCTCAGTGAGGCAACATAAATAGTTTGCAGTGTGTTCCTGTCTGGAAGGCCGAAGCACACTCCAGTGGATAGACTGGAGGAGGGTTCAGGACGACTTGATGAGGTGAAGGAAAATCGTCAGGAACCGGGGGACATTTTTTTTGTTGCTTGTTTACATCGGTTTGGCGCTTGCCTGGGAGAGATTTCAACACGCGTGTTCCGGTCTCCTTCCGTGACTAGTGCTGTCACGGCTCATTACTCCACCTGCCACTGACCAGACATTGTGTGTGTGTGCGTGTTTAGTTTCAGCTCATCCCATTGGGAACACAACTCCTCTGTTGAGTCCAGGTGGTCGCTGCTAACGACCAGGTGTACGCGTGAATCACTGAATAGTCCTTTTTCACCGTGACACAGAAAGAAGTGTACGCTTTCTTCCTCTGTGCTGTAGCCTATAAAACAAGTATTCATTCACACAACCTGTAAATTCCCTCATCAAGTATATTTGGCAGATTAAACAGCCTCAAGTTGAATTTAGAGGAAGTTATAATTAACAAAAGAAGACACTACTCAAAGAGCGTGTTTACAAAGTACTGAGACCAATAATTCAAATGTACATACTATAAAAACACTTGAGCATCTTCCTATTCTGAGTCACAGTAAAGCTGTCTATATACAGCACTGTGCTGCATGCCATGTATCCGTTTGTGCAACTGTGAGCCCCCGGCCCCTGCACGCCAACATACGACTGGCTGCGCTCTAGAAAAGTGAATCAACCTCTTGCCGGGTGCCGTTCAGGCCTCCATGTGTTTCCAGCTCACTCAGCGCATATCTGCCTTTGATTTGGCTGTACGCCTGAGTGGCGATCGATCACGCCACGCAGGCCCTTAATCAGGAACAGGAAGGACGGATGAATGCAACCGCACATCACGGCTTCTTAGTCGCTGTCCGCTCTCTCTCTCTCTCCCTGCCACGTTCTCTACCTCGCTCGCCCTCTCGTTTGCCTTGCGGCCGTGTTTGATGCGGAGCGCAGCCCATGTGGTCTGATAGCAGCTCCTTAGATGTTCAGAGGAAAAGGGTTACCACGGTGACAGACACTGGGGGGGAGAGAGAAAGAGAATAAAAAGACAGAAGGCCCGAGAGGAAGGAAGATAGACAGACTGGCAGGCCCACCTCGGAGAGAGCGAGCAGGCTCAGCCTAAGCCAAGCGGAGCGGAGCGGGGGAAGGGGGGGGGGGGGGGCTTAAGATGTCGGTGACCAGGAGAACCAAGGGGATCAAGGAGACTGGCTAGAGGCAGAGAATAGAGTAAGAGTAAGTATGCGGAGCAGAGAGCCACAAGCCCTCCTGTCATTTGTGGGCTGGCTGAGCCTTTTATCTGAAGTTTCTCAGACGGAGTCGTGCTGCGAGCAGTGTGTGTGCGTGTGGGGAGGGGGGCGGTGTGGGGGCTAATGAGCACCGTTGACTGCTATCAGCGTTAACGGTGCCCAGGTCCCTTGGCCTTTATAAAAGAATCATATCCTCCCGCCCTAATTAAAAGGCAATGGTTTTACCTGGAGGCTGACCCCTCCGAACCCACATCCTCTCTCTCTCTCTCTCTCTCTCTCTCTCTCTCTTTAACACACCCTCGGCTCTCTGCTGATCTGCCCCCCCCTTCCTCCAGAGAACAGAGCACAGTGACTTGGAACTTTAAGTCTATCTCCCCAATCACGATGAAGTGTGTGTGTTGGGGAGGGGGGGTCAGTCTACACAGCTGAGTTAAGTGTGGACCGTAGTGGAAATAACTTTCCCTACAGACTCTCCCTGGCTTTGACTTGGATCCCCCCCTCTCCCTCTCCCTCTTCCCCTCCCTCCCCCCTCCCTCCCAGAGGGTTAGTTCATTCAATGACCCTGGGTTAGAAAACCAGGGGCTCTGGGCTAATGGTCCAGACTGTCCCGTCAGATTAGCGGTGGAATCAAGCACCAGATTCTCCCCCCCCCCCCATCTATCTATTTCCTCCTCTATTTCCTCCTGTACAGATGCAACCAGCCAAACAGCCACAGCCAGGCATTATTAATGAGCTGCAATGGGCCTAGGAGGGAGGGGATCATTGCTTATTTATGAGAAGCTAACCAATTGGCAACCTCCCCGACAGTCCTATTAATGATCTGTAGTGGCCCTGCGGCCTGCCCCCCCTCCCGCCTCTCTCTCTCTCTCGCCCTCCACTACTCAACCCTGGCCAAACCTCCCCCCTATCGTCAAGGAAACCATCTCTTAACCTGGCAGGGCTGCAGTGGCGGGGGCGGGGGCGGAGGAGAGGTGGTGTGGGGCGAGGGAGGTGAGGCAGGCCTGTAATTTGTGCTGAGGATTTAGACATTACAGCGGGAAGGGGGGGGGGGAGTTGGCAGGGCCCTCTGGGGACCAGGCAGTTGATCAGTCGTGGCCCCGCTGCAGCGAGCCAGACAAATAACAAATGACAGCTCTGTGATTAAATCAAACCTTCTGCTTTAAGTGTTGAAGTATCTGCCTGTCACTAACAATCTAGTGCTTGTTAAAGTCCCCCCACCCCCCACGTCCCTCCGTGCGCTTCCATCAAGCTACCCCCTACTTGCAAAGACCCCCCCCCCCCACCCCCCCCACCCCAAAACACATCACTCAAACAGATCCCCCTAGATACCCAAAACCCCCTTTGCGCTCCCTGACTAGTCATCTACTCCCCAGAGAATGCATGAAGTGACACATGCACACGCAAGCACACACACAATTAAATAAAGACACAAATCAGAGGGTGGTGCCTTATTAACATAAGTAGCTACTTTAACTATAGATTGCACCAAGCTACAGTACGCATATTGAGCATCTACACAATGTAGCTGAGGTATATGCATCTAGTGCATTTAGATCATTAGCCACATACAGTATAGTACAAAACCCAATATTTAATACCACAATTGGTCTGTAGTATCTAGTACAGTATGTATTTAGAGTGATATTAGCCGCATCTTCTAAGCTAGCCTTCAGTAGGTTCTACTAGCTTCAGTTAAAAATATTTATAAGATATATCATATTCGATTAAGCCTATTCATATTCTAGGCTAAATTGATATCCACTACAGTTTTGTTGTAGTGATGCGGGGGCCGAACCCGTAAGCTGCTGCAAAGCAACGCTCAGACCAAAAAATAAATATCTACTGAAACATTGTGTGCGAGCAGGGATTCTTCGATCCTCGCTCTCTCAAACACGCGCATTATGCACATGCACTAGCGGCGGTGCAGATCCTCTCAGGCCCTGGCTGTTAATATTCTGCATTAGCCATACCGAACTGTAAAGTTGGTTAGGCCTGTAAAGTTAGTTAGGTAAAGTTGGTTAGGCAAACTTTGTTTATTTAGTAGCATATACGCAGATTCACTATGCAATTGTGTATTATGCTAGCGTAGCATAGCTGACAGATAAATAAAAAAATGAAATAAGCATTTATCAGCAGTGCGGGTTGGATCTCATAATGGGTCGGGTGGGTGCGGGTTGTAAAAAACCATGACCTGCACATTATTTTCCACCATTAAAAAAAGACACATCCTGTGACAAGGCTTGTCTTGACCTTTCGATATTCTCCATCACATAAAATCAGATACATTTACAAATTAGATAACTTTTTTGTGGTGAATTCTAGAATTGGAACCAACAATTTCACCAATGAATAATAAACTGGTCACAGACAAAATAAATTAACATATTTTAACACTATTTTGAAAGCGTGCTGTTATGATTTTATATTGGCTCTATTTTGTTAATATGGTAGACTTATAGAGGGCTCTCCTTAGTAAAAAGTGCTTCAAATAAACTTTCAACTATCATAAGAGCCTTTTATAACAGCTGGTGTAGATTAGTCATTTTTAATTATGCTAATGAATTATTGTTGCTGTAGCATGACTTCTACTAGCATTGTTTTGAATGGAACAACATAATCATATTTTCAACATGTGCATTATATTTGTATGGTGATATTGGAGAAGCAGTGCAGCAGGAAATTAGTGTTCTTGATGAAGAAGTAGTGTAAACTGGCATTCGCAGAGTGAGATAATGGACAACTTTAAGTCCTAACCCAGATAGCAGTACGATCCGTACGGATCCGGGGCGGGAACGCTATCGTTTCACTTGTTAATGTGGTCCATTCAGGATCCGGCCAGCCTACATGCACTGCACCCTCAAACAGACGCTGAGCGGGTTTGCACAAGGAAGGTGCCTACTTTAAAAGTGTATGTCACTGATCGTTAAAGCAGCGGGCTCCAAATTGCAAACTAATGAACAGTCGAATTGAAATATTTTGACTGAATAGGCTACAGAATGAATACACGGTTGATTTAGAAAGTAAGCTTAAATGAATGTAATATAAACAAGTCACACATCACGGCAGTGTTAGGCAGTAGGCCTATTCAAACTAGGGTTAGGGATTAATTGAAATAAAATCGCGATCTTGATTCATACTGTACCTCTATGCGATCTTATTTATACATGAAAACGATTCTGCCTTATTTTAAATATGGACAAACACTCATTATTTAACATGGGGGAGGAGGACGATGATCCACTCCATGTAGTATTGTGTGCAATGGTTTTAACACCTCTTCTTTTTCTTCTTTTTGGGGGTTGGTGAATCGTAACTAACTGAAAGGTGCATATTTTTAACACCTCCCTCTGACCATCCAGTGACTACTTCCTTATTTAGCCTACTGTATGTTCACTTGCAAGTAGAACTACAACTTCTCCTGCGCAGAGGTAACAAATAACAATGGCCACGAGTAAGCCTGAGTACGCTAGCAAGGGCGAGTCACGCAGTGAATGTCTATCCAGAGTGACGTCAAAGTCGCATGAATTTGAATGTTCAGACTGCAATCGCATTTAAAATAATCAGATATGTATCCGATTCAGTACCACATATGAAAGTTCCCAGATCTGATGATGAAAATATCAGATTCCATGTGATTTGTGATGTTCACACTGCTCTGAAAAGATCAGGTCCAGTCACTTAGGGGCAAAAAGATCATAAATGAACCAGATTTGTGGGCCTAAATGATGGGCATTGATGTAAATCAAAATGTCTTTGTGTGTTTTGCTTGGCTAGCGGAACCATGTCCGCCATGTTGGTTTCTAGTCTGGCCTGCCGTGGTGAGTTAAAAACAGTCCCGGTGGCATTAAAGCACCACATGACGCCATGCAAGCCTATCCGTGCGACTAGCCTTTTCACGGCACATTAAAGTCATTACGCCTCACAACCGCCAAAGCTGGATGAACCGTCACAGAGACCATCAGAGGAACAAAGAGAGTCAAACTGGGGGCCAGCGGGAGAGGAAAACAAAGCATTTATGATTCTCATCTGAGGTGCTTCTGCTCTCGAAGTCACACTGACTCCCATCAGTGGGTTTTATAGTCTACTAGGGTATATGGAACCACCATTAACCTCTGCGGTGAGACTATTTACCCTTAACAAAATAGTCCCTGGAATAGCTCACATTTACAGGAGACACCCTAACTGGTGAATTAATGGTCAGGAAGCAGAGACATGTTATGGGCCAGCACTTAGGAGATGGACAAGCATGTTATCTGACCTTATCAATTCCTGGTGCTCTGCTGCTCTTCTGCCTGTGGGGCAGGCTCTAGTAGTCAATGTAGAAGACGGTGACATGTTTTAAAAGGTAAATTAGTATTCATCACACCAGTCACAAGCTATTAATCTAATACCGACATGAAAATGATATGCAAATTGCTTTCAATTGTAATGCTGCACCATGCATCGATACTTCAAAATGGCCACCACTACACCTCCACCATAGTACGGTAACTGAATTTTATTAAAGCATGTTTGATGGTACCCAAAGCTAGCTAGATTCCAACACGTCCTTAGCATAGCCTTGCACTACAAGGCAGACTGAAGCAGCCCACTGCCTACTACGCAACACATTCTCCCCTCACCATGGTGAAAGGACAATGTAGGACAATTAAATCTGGCAGTGTTCCCGGCACTGCCATGTCTAGTGTCGGGGGTGAGGCAGAGGTCTGAGCTGTGTCAGGTAATGTGCTCAGTGACAGATGCTCAGGAGACAACCAAGGTTCACAGAGAGCAATTAGTACAAACGAGGCGTCTGTATCGTTAGCTGGTCTTTATTAGCCTTGCTGATCAGTGCAAGGGCCATTAGTCGACTGTGTTTAGAGGGGAGCCGCTAAAGAGACCCAGTCTTAGCTGTGCCCATTAATTGGACCTGTATGATCTCATGTGGAAGACTGCGGCAGCTCAAGTGGAGTCAAGGGTAGTAGTGTCTGTGTGTTTGCTGGTAGTCATACTGGTGAATTGATGGGTCAGGTGCACAGCAGGGGTTGGGGAGGTTCAGTGCAAGCTATGTGTGATTGGCTTCTTCAACTATTCATGCTTAGATGGCTGTGTTTGTACCTAGCAGGACACAAGGGCATGCAATATCTGGCTAAAGACAAATATAAGGGTACAAGCAATATTGTACAGGCACAGTAAATATGAGACCTAAAAAGATTAATGGCCAACAATGTGAGAAATCCAAATCCAATTTAATATAACTACCAAAGCACAGACAAACTAAATCAAAGCGACCACCATTATCTTCCAGCGTCAAAAAAATAAATAGTCTATAGTGTTATTTATTATTGTGCAGGGGGGACTTTGAACCGAGTCACACCTGAACTCAGTAATAGCCTCAGGTACATAGCATCCTGCCCTGCACCTGATGAGCTATCACTGGCTAGCTAGCGGGGTGCCTTGGGACATTATCTGGCACGGCTCTCTCTCTGCCCGGTGTTCCATATTGCCAAAGAGGCTGTCCTGCGTGCTGTTCTCAGCCCTGGGAGACCTCACCACTAATGTTCACCCTTTTCCAGCACTTCCTGGAACAGCCCTCAACGAGTCATCAGATGCTGCATTAAGGAACACTCAAGTCTTCCTTCACCACTAAAGGGCCCCTGATAAATAACTCATGGGCGGGAAAGGATTCCAAACTCCTCTACTATTACGAGCCTGGATTCATTTTTTACCATCCCCCGGGCCCCACCCCAATCGGTCCCGCACTTCAAACGCACCTGAACGCTCAGAGATACTTTCCCTCCTCTATCCTGTGGGATCTATGTGAATGTAGGAAAGGAAGGGGGGGTGGTAAAGGAGAAAGAGATGGGGCTGAGGTGGAAAGAGAAAAGAGAGAGGAATATGACAGAGCAAGGCGCTCTGGGAAACAGCAGGTGCCGATAGCGCCTCTCTCTCCCCACCACCTCTCTCTTTGACTATTCTCCACGGAGGGGATGAAAAGAAAGTCAGTGGATGGGTGGGAGGCGGAGAATGAAGGGGAGAGAGGGAGAGGGACCAGGGGGAGGTGGAAGGAAGGGGGTGGGGGCTGTGGTGGAGGCGTCACGGTCCGGCACAAAGCTGCCACTCTCTGTCAAATCATAACAGGTCCAACAATTCGCCTTTTTCTCACTTGCAATTACAAATTAGTCCATTAGGCTGTCGGACGGCTGTCCCATCTCTTCTGTGAGCTGGGGAGTATGAATGCCTGTGTGTGTGTGTGTGTGTGTGCGTGCACGCAGGCCCACAAGGGTGGGCAGAGGGAGGAGAGCAGATGGGAGGGGACGTTCTCTGGGTGCGAGACGGCAGTTTTCAAGTCACATAACGAGACAAACAAGCAAACCAACAGTTGTAATTTGACGTGATGTCGACAGTAATTGTCTTTGATGCTGTGTATAGGAGCGGGGGAGGCGGTTGGCAGTGGAGTGGTTGTTATGGAATAGAAATGGAGGCCGCCTGTTTTCAGAGGGTAGAAAAATACTGGCGGCCATTTTCACAAGGCCGCCAGGGCAGCGTTTTAGTCAACCGCCCTATCAGATCAAATGGATTTTAAATTAGCAGTGAGAGCATCGCTAACAACATATCTATGCTGAAAGGATCCAAATCTACAGAGTGCATGACGTATATGAATTCTGATGGAACCAAGATGCCATGTGCTGATCCCTTTTATCAAGACCTTGAATGTATTTCTGGTTTCTGAATCAGACCCATTCACATTTCAAATTCAATTTGAGCTTCAGATCAAAAGTATTCATGAGGTCAATGCAATGTAAGGTAATATTAAAAGACCAAAAGAGTCAATTTCATAGTAGGAACTTATTCCTAGGTAGCAATCTGGCTTGAAAGTCCTTCTTGCAAAATCATCATATCAAATAGTTATTACTGTGCCTTTTCCATCAGTGAACCAGTATGAGCTCTCTCCAACCTGTACATGTATAAAGCCTTGGGGTAGCAGCTCTGGCAAGGTATTCGTTACTGAACAAGACTCAGTCATTCCTTTTAAGGCCTAAAAGGAAATCTCTTATTACTTCCAAATGCAGATGGCTATTCATGCGTTCTGGGAATTAATTCAGCGCTCCACTAACACCAGGGCCAGTTGTTCATTCGCTGGCACATCCCTCTACTACTGCAGCCAGTTGCTAAGTGTCAATGCCCAGATGACTATTTCTGTCTTGCACTTGTAGGTCTGGCTAGAAAACACAACCCCGGAGTCTCCTATTAATAAGGCCACTCTCATTTCACATCATAGCAAGCGTAAAGCTAATGAAATCACAAAGGGTATTAAGCTGTTACTAGATAACACTGGTTCTTGGCAGATGCTAATGCTAATGTGCATGCTAGACAGGACCACCCCTCTGTTGAGCTACTAGCATCACGTCCATCCAAGTGTTTAAGTAAATAACACAAGCAAGTCTTTCAGAAAATAAATGTGGTGTGTGGTGGGGGCCGCTTTGGGCTGGTGGGGAGTCATGGGAGCCGGGGTGAACTTAACAAGTCAGGCTCCTACCGAGTTTAAAAAGTACTGGTGAAAATTTATGGAGGCATGTTTGGATGAGGGCCATGGCAAACAGCTTGGCCAGCTGAGCAACATCACAGTGGGATGCCTAATAAGCCCCGTGCAATTTTTCACCCCATATTTTATCAATAAAAAAGAAGTTTAAACAGCCTCCCCCTCCCGAACCACAGCCGCTGCACTGCCTGCCATCTGGAGCCCTCTTTCATTTTATAATCCAACTGTCATTAAAATGCTTCTTGGCAGTTTACAGCTCCTTCTCCCTGTGCAGATGTGGAGCGCTCTTCAGACAGGGCGTATGATCAAAGTGCTCCATGCTGTCAGACAGAACACTTAGCACCCTTGGGCTGCATCCACTCCTATCTGGACTCACCACTTCACTTTATTGATTTATTTATTTATTATTGCATTTATTTATTTCCAGTTTCTCCATCAGTTGGACAACTCCCAGCAGAGCTCAGGTCAACACCATATGCTTGCGGCGGTAGCCCAGGAATTAGAGGAGGGGGGGTTTTGTGATCAGAAGGTTGTGGGTTGGAAACGTTGAGGTGTTGTTGAGTAATACAGTACATGTAAGCCACGTTTGTTTTTATAGAGCTGACCAGTAACTGACAACTCCAATACAAATGTTTTATTCTTGTACCTAATAGTAGTATTTTGGGTGGCTGGATGAAGTTAGCCGTGGTAGCCTGTAAAAACTACAGACATGTATTCATTTCAATTTAACAAAAACCATTTCAATGCCATTCTATAGGAAGCCCAACTTCGACTACTTCAAATATGTTGGAATGTGTGTTAAAAGGCACTGATGTATTTTTAAGACGCAGTAGCTGTGTAACACCAAAGACACATGTAAATGTGTATTGAAGATAATAGCTTAAAGACGTAGCAGAAGAACATCTATTTTTCTTCAACTCCATTTACAATATACCTTTACGAATAGTAACTTACAGTAAAAGGTAATACTAAAATAGGTCACATGTTGTGCAAATCTGACCTAGTGGCAAACATTCTGAATAATTATGATCAAATGTATTTCAGATGGTCTCACCTTCTGGTGCTGGATAGATACAGTAGGACATTGTAGAACAGATGCATTCTAGGCCTAAACAGACATTAATAGCTTTTTCAAAAAATTCATATTTGGAATAAATGCTTAAAGTTTTTCTGCCCCCCCAATACTGGAAAGCAGTTGGCCTAGGCATTGATTTTTTTGAGCTACCATTTACATAGGGTGCTGATGATCTAATTCATTACTGTAGGATGTTAGAGTTTCAAAAGACCTATGGCTAAAAAATAAGTCAAAAGCTACATAGATATTGTAAATCAACAACCAAAAAACAACCCCCTCATCTACTCTATAGCATTTTGGTCTGCCATTGCAAAAAATCCATTAGTAAACCTTTTGTAGATGTGTGTGACGGGCAAGGTAAAATCGACAAATCAAGAAAAACCGGCAATGATTGGTAAGAAATTATAAGGTACTGTAGCTGCTAAAATCGAAATTGTCTTAGAGGCATGGTCTATTGAACAGAACACAGAGTATTTCACTCGCTGATAGTTCACCGATGCCTATAACATTACTAGCAAATTACACAAAATGTGTATCTCTAAAATATTACATACAACACCTTTAAACATTCAGATGATATTATTTCAACATTGGCAGTTTTGGCTAAAGATAGCCAAAAGAGGACAATTCTTGTCTCAAAGTTAGCTTGTATTGCTAGCTTCAAAATGTCCAAACTTCAAACGTTACCAGCTAATCTCAATCCTTCAGACTGACCGTGGTAATACTCAGGACAGTTCACTGGGCTTGTGTGGTGGTACAACTCTGCTGCCTTGTCTGTCTGATGTCTTGTAACAATGTTCATTTCTGACATTCTAGAGACATATCCCAGCTAGCAGTGCAACCTTTCAGCTGTCAATCAAGACTGGTAGAGTGAAGCCATTCCAAGTACATAGCTAAAACACTGTTTTACTTCCATAAAAATGTAAAAAGTGTAACATTTATTCATATTTTTTAATAATAAATATGATCCTTATTATAAGATATACATAATGGATTACAATATAGAATGTTGCTTATTTTGTATTTGCTGTATTTGCATTTTAAGACAACATTATAAAGCGATTGTCAAACAATAGTCTTCATTTTGGGGGATCTGGCACATCACCATGCTATTAACATTACACTGTACCTGCCTGTGTAATAAAGATACTATTTACACACAGCATGCTGGCACCATATACAAAGCAGTACTTCAGCCTGGTGGCAGTGTGTCTGCACGTTATCGCACTGCTACACTCACCGTGCACGCACATGCCTGCCATACTGCCCGGTGGCCACAGCCTCCACACCGTGGCATGGCACGCACGGTGTTAATGCTCCAACCGGGTGTTGATTGAGCTCCCCTAAAGCCAGTGACGCATGTTGCCTTTGTCTGGCAGTCGCCCCAGTGTCAGAACTGGGGCCATATTCCGCCTGTCAGTGCCATGTGTTAGCTCTCCTCAAAGCACAGGGGCTGATGCCACTCAAGCAAGCCTCCCTCGCAACTTCTCCGCGGGCTCCTCGGGCCTAGCAGGTCCGCGCTAATGAAGTCAAATTAATTTAATGGACGCCCATGCTGCCTACGTCTGTGGCGCTTGGCAGGGCGACAGTTTGAATACCAGTCTGTGGCGCTGGCTCCAGACCTCATACCGGTAACCATTGCCCTGCCTCTGTTATTTGTCAAGCCCGAACCGCCATGCAAATCAACTCTGATTACACCAACGAGTCCTACAGTGACTGAGGGCTTATCTGGAAGCCTGATAAAAACCAAAGTGAGTCCAACAGTTAACTTTAAACGGTGGCCAGGTGTAGACTTCATTAAAGCCCATTCAAAGGGGAAAATAACTGCCAAATGAACATGAGTGGCAGGCATCATTAGTACCTGCTCCGCATTGGCCCATGAGCCTCCAGATCACCTACCGTTAAGTTTTACGGGGGCCCCCTTTGATACAATCATTATTGTTTGTTCTCTCCCTGTAATCTCTCGTGCCCTGTACCTTTGTCCCTGGCTGGAGCAGATCAAAGCAGGCTGGTTTTGTGCATGAGGGAGCGCGTTGGCTGGGCTTTCTGACATAATTGAAGGCAGCTGGCCCTTGTGTGTTTTGGTCGTCATCTTAGCGTGCTCTCCTGGGTTCTCTGCTCTCTCCACAGAACGTTCCCTCCCAGGCTGGAGTGCTGTAGAGACTAGTGGGGCCCGAGGCTTGGCCTAACGTCCACAGGCATGTGGGTGTTTAGACTGAGCTGGGAATGCTCAGAAGGTTAGCGGTGCCGTTTCTCTCAGTGGGTGGGAGAGAGAGCTCTGCTCTGCGTTTGCTGCTTTTTAATCGCCGTTATTCATTTGATTTTATTTATCATTGTTTTGAGTGCCGCAGATAGCCCGATCCCTTTCATAAAGACAGGGATTTTGAAAACTTGGCTTAAGATTTAGTACAAAATATTTGGCAAAACGTCAAACAGTTCATCTTCAAGAAGACTTGATGCCCTATGACTTTGGGCTATTAATGTGTGCCTATTTGAGAGAAAACGGGAAGTTTTTGTGGAAACTATTTTGACTGCTTAAATATTCCTTTCTGAGCTGCAGCAACTAAGCTCTTGTTCCTGATGTAATCCTGGCTGAAGAGAAAGGGCTGATTCTTCAGGGAAACATTATCCACGATGGCACCGACTACTAATAACAATAGGGAATTTGAAATTTGCCCCTGATTGCGTATGCTATTTGTTGTGGAGGAAAGCACGTCCCCTTGCATTAGGGAGACTTGCGTAGACAAGCCAAGGCTGGGAGAGACATGAGTCTTGGTGAGCCAGTGACACGTGCGCACACACACACACACATACAGTACAAGCATGCACGAATGCACACAAACACATCATCTCCCATTTCTAGCCAAGAGAAATGTGCAAGTAATTACAGTCCAAACATGTTTATTGAATAAAAAGCCACTTGCGCATTATGTTTGTGCATGATCAAAACCAGTCAAATCCCACATACAGAACAAAAAACTAAGCAAAAACATGTATTGTCCTCTTTTTACACACCTGGACTCAATATAAACTCAATTATATTTTTATTTATTACTCCTAGAAAATGTATATAGTACTTGGAGTGTAATTAAAACACAGGCCATTTGAAAATCAATAAATGGCTTGTATTACTTATTTGAAGTTCAGTGGACACAATAAAGTAAGATGAACTGCATCTTTAACACATCCTCCTTGCTATGTACAGTACCTGCACCGTACAATATGTGCCACGGCAAGCCATTACAGTTTAGGTCAAAAACAGGTCAGGTCAGATGAAAAACATACAACTGAAATAATGCAAATAAACCACTGACCATGGCAGACACCAACCTTGTTGTATACAGGGTTAAAGTAATCTTCATGTAATGAATGAGAGCATATGAAATCAAGAAAAAAACAAATACTCACTTTAGCCTGCCAAAACAAACACATGCTTAGTGAAAGGACAATATAGCAAACCTGATTGCATTTGAACAAATACGGTGTATATACTCTAGTTCCACACTAATGCAAACCTAAAAATACCAACCTAGCGGAGGCTATATGGTGACACACCAGTATTGCCTGTCCCTGCTTCAGTGTGACAAACATTGCTAGAGACAGGCCATCTTTGCGGATGCCAGATGGCTATGTCCGCTGGCTAGCCCCGCGGAAGCTTCTGGCCTTTGACTGTCATCATGCCTGTCCTTCTTAACATACACCAGCTCTAGTTTCCCTGCTGAACCCCTATGCCCTCTTCTTTCCAAATATGAACACACACAAATAAGCTTTCCACACACACACACACATACACAATGTACCATCACATCGACATGCTGCTTCAATTAGGTGCCTTCTTTTTCAATTCAGAGACAAATTGAATTGTACTCCAAGATCACCACATATGTTCGCGCTAAACGTACACCAGATGTATGGCTTGGCGACCAGGAAAAATATACACTGCACGTGCGTGCACACGTGGCAAAGAGTTTACCAGGGGATGAGAGAATGTTACAAACAGCCCAGCATAAATTAAACAGTTAAATGCTTCCAGACTGGGTTTTTAATAACTACAGAATGGTAAGATAGCATCGGGACATAACGTAAGCTAATGGAATTGAAAAGCCTTTCCAACAACATGCCGGTGGTTGGTATGTTAAAACCAGACCGCAAAGCCTGGAACCGATCAAGTTCACCCCAAGAAGTTGATGATAAACCAAACTATACACATGGGTGTGTGGGGGTGAGATGGGGGGAGGGGAAAAAGGATCACATCTAGGCTGCTTTGCATGCACTGTAGTGACGGCAACCTTGACCAGATAAGTGGCACGATAATAAATTAATGTGACGGATGAATGCGTTTCAAACATGTACTGTGGGGCTAATGGTTTTACTGAACGCAAAACCCACGGTGAATGGAGGGAAGATCACGGGTTAAAAACGAAAGGTTCCGAGTGAAAATGAAAGAGTCAGCGGGTAGAAGATGGGGAGGACCAAAGCAAGAGGAGGGAAATGGCATCTCCATATTAAGGCCTGCGTTGACGGTGTCACTTCTCATTTCGCAGCGCCTGTGGGGAGCAGAGCGCCACCAGACAGCTTTGCTCTCATCTCCCTCATCCTCCATTTTGAGTCCGGGCTGGCGAATCCCAGGCTGGGGGGTGGGTGGGGAGGAGCGGGGAAGGGATATTACCGGCAAATTGGTTTTAGATTAAAGGAGGTGGTGAGGCATTCCGCTTTCTCAGCTCCTTCCCAGGTGCACTTAATCTAATTTCATTAAGGAGATGAGGACGGATGATCACTTGTGTACAAACATAAAGCCAGTCCATTTTTTCCCCCGACCCGTAAAGACGCGGTTAAGGTTTGTCAGCGGCCCGGTGGGTGGTCTGTTTGTTATTGAATATGCCCACACTGGGAAACCTGTGTGGATGTGGCACATGGCGGCAGCAGCAGCAGAAACAGCAGCAGTAGTTGGGTTGGGATAGATATAACAGCTGGGCGCCCGCATGCATACATACAGCTATTCTCTTTTTCCTCTGACCTGGGGAGAGGTTGCAGGTGGAGGAGACCCAGGGCGTAGACAATAATAGACAGTGCTCGGACGAGAGAGAGAGAGAGAGAGAGAGAGAGAGAGAGAGAGAGAGAGAGAGAGAGGGGGAGAGAGAGAGAGAGAGAGAGAGAGAGAGAGGGAGAGAGAGAGATGGAGGAAGATGGAATATAGTCAAGGAAATATGGGAATTAAAGTAAAGGCTTTAGAGAAAGAGAGAAAAAAATCTTGGGGATGAAAGGAAACTCTAGATGGAGAGAGAGGGAGGGGGAGAGAGAGGGAGAGAGGGGATGAAAGAAAGATAACGGCAAGACAGAGAACGGAGAAAATAGACTAAAAACAAACGGTTGTGGTGAAGGGCTTTAGAGAAGATGGAGGGGCGTAGAGAAAGGGTGATGAAAGAAAACAAGAGCGAGGCAGAAAAAAAAAAAAAAAAAGGAAAATCTGTGAAACGCAAAATAATATCTAAAAGGAGCCTGAAATGTCCCCTCCGGGAGTCTACCCCGTTCTATCTAGGGCTCTTTTGGTAACAGGAACCCCTCTTTGTAACAAATCCCAACCTCTCTTCCCCTCTCCTTTTGAAGTGTTGTCTTCACCTTCTCCGCACTGCCTCCCTATAACCAGGTCTATGGCGTGTTCCACTGTCTCCATTTAATACGTTGTTCAAGCGACGCTGCACGCAGATGTCGCTTGTAAAAGCTATCACTGTCTTCTCTGTACTGTTTTTCAACTGATTGAGTCACAGCTGCGCTCGATCTGTTTGGACATTGGACGCTTATTAATTAACAATGCTATTGGACGTGGCTAGCTTCCTTAGGATTGTTCCAAGACACATTCTACTCCCCAGGCCAACCCAGATCTGCTGTATTCAACAGCGTTCGTGGCAGAGGGCTGTTAGGCCCCGATCACACCGAGAGGCTTCAAAGGCGCGTTGATAAAGACCCGATCACAGAGATGCGCTGCCTGCGCCAAAGAGAATAACTGCCGGGGCCAACTGTCACATTGACGAACACTGCGATTCCGCGCCATGCGCTTAAAAGTTGGGAATATTTGAACTTTCATGCGCGTCTAAAAAATTGAGAAAATAAAAAGTGCGGCACCATATAAAAGCTCATGCCAGGAAAACAATGGTTTTGCTGGCGACGCGTTTCTAGCGACGCGTCTCGGTGTGATCGGGCCCTTATGACGTTATTTTAGCAGGCAATTGGAAACGCAGGGTCTGTCGTTCCAAAGAACGCTAACTTTGAGCTCACATCAAAACAAACTCCCTCAGAAGCTCTGCCCTTCACATTAAAAATGCACAGTGAAGCTTAGTGTAACGTGGTTCTGAGCGGTTTGCCGGTTTGTTTGTGCTCCTATTTACGGAGCCAGGGCTGTGTGGAAGTACCAGATCCTTTTTTCAGCACGCACAGAGAACGGTAGGCTTGAGGAGATATTTGGTGACTTTGACAAGCAATAGCTGGAGCTTAAAATTAGCATTAGCTGCCATTACCTTTAAACTTTCAACTTTAACCTTTAAAGTTGTGCAGGATAGTCTAGTGGACTGGGTCTCAGCCAGAATGTTGTAGGTTCGAGCCCCGGAGTTACCTGTACGAATCCTTGCGCAAGATGCCTATATATATATATATATATATATATATATATATATATATATACACC
>JAODOY010000024.1:4380416-4415854 GCA_025399855.1 Forbesichthys papilliferus | reverse complement strand
GAGAGAGAGAGAGAGAGAGAGAGAGAGAGAGAGAGAGAGAGAGAGAGACGGGGGGTAGCACAGCAGGAGAGTGTGTCAGGTGGAACGGGAACAAAACAACAGTATGACCAAGGCGCTAGCAAGCAGGGGGGATGCTTCATGCACGGAGAGACAGGGAATGGGATTGTCAGAGGGCTGTTAGCCGCTACACTACTGAACGCCATTGCCAATTAGCCTGGGTTGAGTGTGGTCTGTAACTGCGCGGTCGGGTGTACAGGGTGTGTGTGATGGCAGTCGTGGCATTTGTAGCACTGTCCTGCATGTTTACACGGAGGTAAAGAGGTTTATCCGTGAAGAGAACGCCAAAACGCTGGAATATGCAAAACCACAGCAAGAGTATCCCCCGTAAACAACCGGGCCGGTAGTCAGAGGGGACGTTGTTAAAATCGGGCCGATGCGCTCTCACTAAAGCCGCCTGACAGGAGCCAGGCCCCACTGGTTCTGTCTCTCATGGATATTCACAAGCCACACACACACACACACACACACACAGAACAAAAAAAAAAGAAAACCTGGCTGGCTCTTCAGAGGGAGCAAGCAGTAACATCTGCACCTGGCAACCGCCAGCCACCAGGGGTAACTAGGGACCAGGCATCAACGGATGGCTCGCGCACAACACCCCCCTCCTGAGAAACATCCCTCCAGCTCTCTCCCCTCACATTGGATGGATGTGTTTGACATTTACACAGCTTTCAACACTTCAGAGACGGGAGATTTATTCCGCCAGCGGCCCCTGGCTGGAGCTAGGCCTCGACCTGGGCTGCCTTCCCCCCACCCCCCTGAAAAGCTGTAGCTCAGCTCTAAAATAAAGGCGGGGCAGGGGAAGAAAGCAACCGGATGAATCTCTTATTCTCTGGGATATTTTCTCGGGCAGATTCCAATAGACGTGCGTGAGGGGGAGACAATAAGCGTTGCGCATCCCGGAGCACATTAAAACGACCGGCCAAATTAATCACACAGTTCCACTTGTCACACTCCGAAGAGAGGCTGCCATGAATTCTGCCTTGGAGACAGAGAGAGAGAGAGAGAGACAGAGAGAGAGAGAGAGAGAGGAGCAGAGGGGGGAAGTCGCCCGGCTATGGGGAGCGTTGGCATGGTGTCAACGTCTGCCTGAATACTGATCGCGGTGCTGTACTTGCTGCGAGGTATCAAAAAATGGAGGCAAACCAAGAGCTTCTGGCACATGTGTCACTGTCAGTTGCATTTATGGACAAAAAGAAATAACAATGGGCGCATACAAACATTAATAAATGCGCTCGGTCCACACAGGGCAGTCGGACAAATACAGCACCATATATTTAAAATAAACGCAAAATTTGAATATTGCAACGATACAATAGGTTCCGTGAATCCATATGCCGCACTCTATTGATAGGAAGGCAGTCAAACACAGGCAGAGGAGGGCCTTTGAAGGCTATTTTAGGTATACTTCTGACGAAAGCAAATCTGGCAAGCACACCAGCTGTCAATGCGAGCATTGCATTTGTGGCTGTCCACGATATGCTGTAGTGCAAAACCCACACACCTTCTGGATACATCCTCTTACAACTGGTCAACAATGTCATGTTTACAATAGAAAAACAACACTATAAACAAGGTTAACAGACAATAATAACAATGAATATACATTTGTGGTTCTTTGTTTTGGATTATATTGATCTACAGTTTTGGGATCATACGCATCATATCAGTGAATAAAGGCATTAGCTGGCAGAGCCATAGAAGACACATGGTCTCAGAGTAGGCCTGCATCCCAATAGTCTTTTTCACTTAGGAACCTTTCTAACTGAGTGAATGACCCGGAAGAACCTACATCGCAGCCACCATAAGAGCCATGTTATTGCTGAGGAAAGGTGCTTCAACGGTTCCTTTCTTATGTAGTGTAGCATAGGGTACACTGGATCATCCTTTACGAAAGAAAAGAAGATAATGCCGTCACACAATTCCTTGCGACGCATCACTCGGCCATTCACAACATCATTATAATGTCAAATGCTATCGTACATATCAAAATACATTTGGCAATTATTTTCATACACCAAAACTAAACTATTTGTGTCTAAAAACCATAGTTTATGCTAAAAACATGTTTCCGTTTTCTTTTCAGCTTGCTGAACGTTACTGAGTAAATTTTACATTGTAGTAAACATTTTTCGCTCTATCAAATATATTGTTGACGGCGGTATGCCCCTTTCCAGATATCCTAGCATTTTGTGTGTAGTTCATGCTAAAATAGTAGTATAGAAGTATAAAATGTGCATTGTCATTTTAATGTTGGCATTATTAGTTTCCGTGTGTCGGAGAACAGTAAATATATTTATCGTGCAGCAATCGTGATATTGATAGGACACCATTGCAAAATGTTCTACCTTGAACCACTTTGTTTTTAATCTGACTGTAGATGACGTCATCAATGTTTTATTTTTCCAAAGACCGTTTTCCTAAGCACTACTTGACATTATATTGCTACATACTGTTTACAGTAGGCTATATCAATTGTTGATCATTTTATTGATGGTTGGGAAGAGACATCTCTAAATCATATTAGGTCATTATCTAACATAAAACTTATTTTTATAGATTTTGCAGCAGTTGATAAAACCATTTCGTTTTGGGATTGTTATATACATTTATTTTATTTGGTTGCTACAATGTTATTTAATACTACCTCTGCAAGGCCATTCATGCTGTCTAGGGAACAGCTAACTTAAGTTCTCCTAAAGTACAGGAACACATTTCTAGCAGTAACATAGGAAATATAAAAGGTGAAAGGTGACTGGTGGAATGGTCAGGTCTCTGTGGCTAGGAAAGAAAACAAGTATTTTTTGACTATTCGGATGCAGTCTAGGTCCTATTTGTCTTTAGAAGCTCCTAGGAGATGAATTCTAACCATAAGATCATAGATTCATATGTGAACATCATGGCTTAGGCTGAGTTTCTGTAGAGCCATAGATGGTGACATTTTCCCCAGATAAAGATGTGCAGCAATGCTCTACAATTCTACTGAGTAGTCCATAGAGTAGTCCCCACTGTTCAAGAATGTTGTGTAGTTCTATAGAGGTACTGCCAATTATTTTGATGGAAGTATTTTTATACTAGTTAGATACACACACATAACTGGTTCCGCGTGAGAAATATTTGTTAAGGTTTATAATGGCAGAACAATATATCATCATGTGTAGACGTGACTAAATTATATACCATTCTTAATCAAGTTAATCCAATTGCCAATTGATATTCCAGTTTTTACATAACATGGGACCTAAATACTGTACAATGTTTGGAACACCTTCTTAACATGCTCCCTGGTAACATAATGTTCTAGGACCTATTACAATATACTGTATATAGTACTGGCATGTACCCCAAGCTAACTGTCTTTTATATGCAGATGATACTGTGGTTTATTGCTCGGCACCCTATCAAACGTTGGCTCTTTCTCAGTTACACCTTGCTTTTGATATTGTTCAACTTTAACTTAAAAGTTTACATTGAGCTAAACAGAATGTTGTACTTAGATTACAGTGATCTAAATTACATGCATGCTTCTTGTCAATGCTTACATTCTCTGGACATTGTCTACCATGGTTCTTTATTTCTGCTCATTACAAATTGTAGAGGGCTCTCTCAACAATGTGTTCTGTAGAATATAGTGGGGTGTCCCACATTATCCACATGTAGTCGTGTTTATTGGTAAAACCTTAACACATTCTACCTTGGTGATCCTATTAGCAAAACATATTCTAAAAAATATTGGCTAAGATAACCAAATATATACAGTATATGAGGTTTCCACTGTTTGTACAGAAATGGGTACAAAAAGGGATTAAACTGCTCCTACTACATGGAATGGTTTTCAAACTGACCATAAAATGCAGAATATTGTACCACTGAGTGGGTTTTGTGCAAACTTTAATGTATTAGAGGAAGACATATTCCATTGTAAATGTTTTGAACATTTTGTGTTTTTTATTTATTTATTATTATTATTAACTGTAACTAAATTATGTGTATTTATTGCATTGGATGATATGGTTATTGTATTTTGATACCAATTTTTTTTTTTTTATGTTGATGCACATCATGCCCAGGACACTCCTGTAAAAGATAATTGTAATCTCATTGAGTCAGTTTCCTGGATAAATAAAGTCATAATATTACTCAAATAAAAAAATACAAAATATATAAATATACATAATTTGTCTTAAAATTGATGACACATCTGGAACCCTATACTGAATGTCTAGATATTTAGTGAAATTATATTCGTAGACACAATCTCAATAATTTAATATGAAAATACACCATCTTTTGTAATAATAAATCACGTACAAAGACATACCATTATTACATTTTTTTATCCTTTGACGAGGGAAAAAATCTTTGATATTTAGAAAGCACTTCTGCAAGACATGAAAAAGAGGAGCTGGGGCAGTAAAGAAAGAGACTCCAGACAAACTCCGCTCTCCTGGGGTGAGAACACAGGGAGGAGGTAATGGCCCATTTAGTCAGTCCAGGAGCCAAACAGCGCCCGATACCAGTGGAACAACACCAATTTCCTGCCGCAATCTCCCTCCTGCCGGTGCGGGGATGAGGTGTGGGATATTTGTCTTGTGGCCGCTACGCTAAGGTTCAGCAGCAGGGCTTCTGCTAGAGGGCTTCTGTTGTAGGCCTTGAACAACCCCCGGATCTCCAGAGACCTGCAAGACCGTGTCTCTGGAGCCCTGTGAGTGGCTGAATAATAGATGGTAGTATGTTTTAACTGCCTGCTCTAATGTTCTCAAACCTCACAAGTCAATTAAATGACATGGTAGTCTGTGAGTGTATACACACATATTAACTTAGGATGGAAACTGGCAGAGCACTTGTTTAGGGTTGGGTATTTTTTTACATATATGCAATATACCTGAGTATCAGGATCAGTGATTGACCTCCAAATGCATTTCCAGGTTAAGAGAAATACTTTCAGCAAACTCACTCAACATGTATGTTGGAATGTGATCTAAAGCCAACAGAAACACATGGAAATTGAAGACAGTAATGTCACCATCAACAGTGGATCTAAACACCTCAACATGGGACATATTATCATACACCATCACGGGTGTATTTACTTTTCTAGGGTGTAGGTACTAGTCCCACTAACACCAGGGGGGCCAGTGCCCCGCTAATGTTAGGCTTTACACAGCTCACATAACACCATTGCACATTTCTACCCTCTCGACCTCACAGAGACAGTAGGGGTGGGGGGAGAAAAATATATATAATGACCCGATTGCTCTTGACCTCGCTAGCTGTTTCTGAAAGCCCCACCTAGCAAAGTGATTTGATCACAGGATCAAATCTATACAGCCATTTGACCCCTGACCTCCACGCCGGGCACCATGGGAAGTCAGCTGATTACCTCGGGTCAGCCTGGGAGCTGTGGATTAGAGAGGCATCGATCCCTGTGAAGATGGATGCTCCGGAGGGAGAGCACGGGAGCGAGGGAGGGAGGGAGGGAGGGAGGGAGGAGAGCGTTCCGGCGCGGGGAGAAATTATATCGACCGGCAGAGCAGGCATAGGCGGGATCTGACATAAAGCCATATTTGAGCTGGGGACCTCTGAGTTGGCTGCACAAACAGACACACCGCTTAAGCAAAAGCTCCTTTCATGGAGGCCCGAGGAGAGCGTGAGAGAGGGAGAGAGAGAGGGAGAGGGGGCTAGAGAGAAGGAGTGAGGGAGAGAGAGGGGAGGAGAGAGAGAGAGAGAGAGAGGGGGGGAGTGCTAGATAAATAGAGAGAAAGGGAGAGAGAGAGAGGGGAGAAGTGGTCCTTGCATTAGCCAGACACACAGAGGGCCCACCAGAGCGCTGACATACTTAAGGGAAGATTGCGTGTAAATCAGGCAGAGGCGAGGAAAGATGTAGTCGTCACTGGGGGGCAGACCTTGCAGCCCCTTTACAGTCCAAGTAAACAGCACTGAGGCCTGCCAGCGATCTGCATCACTTCCACAGCATGTGGTGAAGCTGGAGGAAGGAGAGCTATGTGGATGGATGGATTGATGGCAAAGGAGGGATTGTGGGAGTAAACACCAGCACACCCCCACCCCAACCTTGCTGGCTTCAGGAGGTTAAATGGCCGCCTTGTGCCTTCCAACAAGACATCCCTTAACTTGTGGTTTGGGTATGCTCACCGGGGGAAAGGGGAATGAGGGGGGGGGGGGGGGGGGATCACAGCCAGCCAGTGGTAGTCTGGCGGGGAATAGGAATAAGGCAGGCCCCAGCAGCAGATTAACCAAGGAAGCAGGGAGCATTTATTCAGCGGAGGAGAAGCCAAAATACCTAATGGGGACGTGGCATATACACAACTGTGTTATGAATATAGCAATCATAGGGGGGGGGGGGAACGGCATCAGGAGCCATGTGTGTGTACGTGAGTGTGTTTGTGTGTGTGTCTGTGTGACGGAGACGGGGGGAGGGGCTGATTTATGGCATCCATGTTTTTCCTATTCTTCTCTCCTCTCGCTTCCTGTGTCAACCTTAGCCTCCACACCAGTGCCCCCTCAAATGCCTTCCCCCAACACACACACACACACACCCCAACCTGTGGAACCCTTCCTGTGCTTTGACACACCGGGCCGGCGTCAGGGCATTGGAAATTCAAGTGTTGGCGTAGGAGAAATTAGGCGAGGAGGAGGAGGAGGAGGAGGAGGTGGCAAGGAAATGGGATGTTGACTTGAACTGGCCCCGAGGGCAGCCGAGAGTCTCCCCGCGCAGCTCCGCTGCCTGCCTGACAGTTTGATGGAGCGAGCGGAGGCTTCCCCGCGGCCCGCACCGCCGTCTCTCACACTGATATAGCTCAGCGAGGAACAGATTGAGCCTCCGGGCTTTTCTCTCTACTGCTACTACCCCCCAACCCCCCTCCACCACTCCACTCCATCTCTCTGCTGCTAGTAGCGCTCTCTCTCTCTTTCTCTCTCTCTCTCTCTCTCCCATCGTCTCTAACCGACAAAGAGGCATTTGCTTAAAGATCACGTCGCTAGCGCGCTAAGGCGCTAACCGGCGCGCGCGCCGCAGCACACTATTTTCTTTCTTCATTGCGCTGCACAGCCCTCTGTGAGGACAGGCCTGCAACAGTATGCAGATGCGGTGTAGCAAGGGCGCTGGGGGTGGAGACTCGGAGGAAACGGAGGGCCACAGCCTGCTGTGGACTGCTCCTGAGAGGCCTGTGGTGCAGAGGGGGGTTCTGCTGCTAATTTCAAGGGGGTATGGAGGGGAGGAGCTAAGCTCGTCACGGAACCGGAGGGGGCTTTCATGTTGGATGGCAGGGAGTGCCAGGGGGACGGGCTTTCCCTCCCTCTCCCCCAACGATCAAACGCTGTTCCAGGCTGGCGGAGGGGTAACAAATGACTGTCCTGTGGCAACGGCTGGGAATGGTTCACAGCAGCCTCCATCTCCTCCCTTGTCAGGATGGCTCGGAGGGGCCGCAACTCACACTTTCACTCTGCCCCCCGCCTGCACAGAGGGCTACCAAGCCCCCCCACACACACACAACCCCCTCAATCCCTAGCAAGATAACGCTAATTTATTGCAAAAGCCAGGGTTGGTGGGCTGCGTGCGTCTTCGGCCGCGGCCAGATAAAGACAGACCCACGATCCCTCTCAGCGCCGGGACACACTGGCAGAGGTGAAACATCTTTAATCAGTGCTATCGACTGGCCCCAGCGTTTGGCTCGCCCTTGGGTTATCTCTGAACTCCGGCTGGATAAAACCACTACAAAGTCACCGGAAATCATTACATGGCGGAGAGGAGCACGCAGGGCAGAAATAATACGAGAAATAAAAGTATATTCACTGCCACAAACACACACACACACACACACGGTACAAATAGTGGAAGAGACAGCGAGACACAATCAGAGATAAAGTAAAGAATGAGACAGCAAAGGGGGAAGAGAGATAGAGAGAGATTAGTTGTTGCCAGCAGAGAGCGACGGCAGGCCTTGCTCTGTCGACTGGGAGAGAATGAAGGAATGGAGTCCGCAATGAAAAGTGAGTGCTTTGTGGGAGGGGGAATTAACCAGCCAGCAGCCGGAGCTTCTGGCTGCAAAATAAGTTATTATCACGAGAGTGAGAGCAGGGGGGGGGGGTGAACCCACCACAGTGAACATCTTGAGGCTGTGAATAATTCAGCACTGGGGAGATGAAGTCGAAACACATAACACTGGCGGCGTTTGACCTCGAGCCGTGGCGGCATCGCACGCAGGCAGAAAAACACAGCGGCGCTCTCTCTCCACCAGCCACCCCGCTGCCAGGAAGGAAACAGCTGTAGTCGCGCCTCGTTTCCTCTCGATGAGGTCCAACAGAACGCCGTGCAACTCCAGGTTCCACCAGGAACCCGCTCGCTTTTATCGCTCTCGTTCTCCCTCTTCCACCCCCCGCCGCCCCCTGCCAGCAGCCGCAGCATCATCAGCAGCAGCAGCACAAGGCTGTCATGGCGACGGCTGATTCCAGCCCATGCTCGGCGAGGCGGCCAGCAGCTGTAAAATAAATAAATTACATGAAATAATAAAATGGCCGACGGGGAGCCGTAAATTATGGCCGCACTGTGATTAGACGTGGAGGAGGTTAAACAGTGCTCGCTCTCCCTGTCTCTGTCAGGGTCTCATCAATCACCTCACCTGCTGACGATAGTGTGTGTGTGTGTGTGTGTGTGTGTGTGTTGGAGGACCTCGAGACATCTGTGTTAGGACTGACAGTTGGGCGAGCGGAGGGCGGTCTCCTCGACCCAAAGGGAGGGGCCACACATTGCTGTAATTAAGGTGGAGCACACCCCCACCCACCCAATAACTTTCCCAAGTGAGGAAGGAAGACAGACAGTTCCCAAGAAGGAGGTATTAAACATTGTGTCTAGACAAATAGTTCAGGTGACTCTCTCTCTCTCTCTCTCTCTCTCTCTCTCTCTCTCTCTCTCCCTCCCTCTCTCCCTCCCCATCTCCCTGCCTGTCTGAGGTACCGATATTAATGGGACGTCCCTTGTTTGTAAACGTGCCAAGTTGTGCGCTCCGCCACGGGCCGTCTATTATAGCAGGCCTCTGGGGCGGCGTTTCCATATGGCACCGCATATGGCACTCAGCAGCATCAATTAATGTTGTTATAATACTGATTTTTATGAGCCGCTTTCTGTCTTTCTCCTCTCTTCCCGTTCCCCCTCCCTCTTCCCACCATCTTCCCTCTCCTGCCACCCGCCGCCCATCGGCTCTTTGTGCTCACAGCTTTTCGATCGCTCCTCCGACAACATTTTTTTTTTTTCACCACCATAGGATTCAGGGATTTTTTTTTTCTCTCCTTGCTGAGATGTGAAAGCGCCATGCTGCCACTGAACGCTGCTCAAAGACCTTGAACACGTCTTTTGTTCCTAAGAAACCGTGGAGGAAGGCTTACAGTACAGTGTCACAATCTCACCCTGCTGTGAAGCTGGAGAGACCTCCATCTGTGAAAAGGCGCCGCAATTATTCATACTAAAATAATGAAAATAAAAAAGAGATATTACCTCGTAGTAGCAAACTGGGTGCGTCTATGTCAGCCTATGTAGTACACAGATTCTGGTCGTATTAGACCGGAGTCAGGGCCAATTAGTGAGGATTTACTGCATTTATGCACAAAGCAGTAGTCTGCTAGTAGGAAAAATCTGAATGTGAGGGTTTTGTACTCTCATGGTGCCTTTGGTGGTGGCTCTGACAAGGGTGTGTGTGTGTGTGTGTGTGTGGAACGGGGGGTAGACAAGAGGCATGAAGCAATACGACCCACGGAAAAAGCTCCAACCACCCCAGCCACAATTAGAGAGAAGATCACTGGCACTTTGCAGCTAGAACTCGCCAGCCCCAAACACATTCGTATTCATATGAGGAACGCACTCATAAAGAGTTGGGTGTTGGGTGGTAATGCCGCTGATGGGGGTGTTAAAACGTTTGGGTTGGCTAATCACTCTTAGGATGAAAGGTTCCTTCGTCTCGCCGTGGGGAGCGTCCCTCTGCGATTCTCTGTCTCTGATTCAGATCTGTTTTTGTTCCTTTCTTTCCCGGCAGACATGCAGGCAAACAGACAGGCAGTCAGGCAGGCAGACAGCGTGTTTGAAGGTAAAGGCAGACCGAGAGCGAGCCTGATGCTTTGTAGTGATATTTCCGGCGGCACAATCTCATTACTTTTTGACGTGGGAGATGCGCACAGGGGTGGATTGTCATTGCACGCTGTCATAAGTTGCGTGAGGGAATGGAGCCGGCGAATGGAACTTCAATGACCTGCTTGCCTCTGGCTCATTGAGACTGAATATATTATCGCGAGAAACTCAGATACAATCCAATGAACCTGGCTCTTAAAGCTGCTTGTAAACTTAATGCCCAGTCCCCATGGTGAGTCTCGGAAGCCCGCTCGCTCATGATGTGGAAATCTGTGTAATCCTATCTATTTCACAGCCTCCTTAGTTTCTGCACTTGCACTAATGTTAATTCACTTCCATGCGGCGATGTCTACAGTGTGTGCTCAGGCAGCACACACTGTAGACAAACGCTGCCAGAGACAAGAAGGCCTTTGTTTCTCGAGAGCAGAGGTTCCCTGAGGGCAGCGTCTCTCACACCTCTCAATGCTGGTGAAAGCGCCCGGACGTTTTCACATGGGACAATCAGTGACAGTTCCTTTTCTTAAAGGGTGGCCCTCTAAGTTGATTTCACACAGTGTTCTTTCAATAAAAAATACAAACAAAAAAAAAAGAAGGAAGAAAATCTGCTCTGTTTAAGAAGCTGCCAAGGATTGATTGAAGCGCCCGGTTACCATGCAAACTCCAGCCTGTTGCTGGGGCGACTGTCCCAAAGTGCTTCCTGGGCAATTTTCGAGGTCACTGGTTTGTGCACGCCTGTGTGGCACAGATGGGCCCACCCTCATTCACAGCCCAGCAGGAGCGCTTTCATTAGGGCGGCTGAATGGCCTCCATTCATCCCCTTCACCTCAATTGGTCACGCTGCATCTCCGCAGAGAGCCCAGGACAAACTTTTCTGTCTTGATCCTCCACGCACAACCCACCTTAGTCACGCATCACTTTTGTTCTGGAGCATGTGGTGGCTAAGGCTCCGGGGACTCAAAGCTAGCAACACACTACCTCTGGACAAGCTAATGCGTGCCAGACCTCGGTAGAGTTTACTAAGGGTACAGAAGTGTAATGGAACATCACTTGATGACTGCCATCATTGTGTGTCTTCAAACACCTCTCCAAGGAAAATGCTTTGCGTGCCTATGACAAAACAGCCTCCGCATCTTCATCAATATTATCTGCCAAGCAAGGTGTTACAGTACTTGAGGCACAATATAATGAAGAGATAATTAACTTAAATATATCAGTTACATGTTTCACTCTCTCACAAGTTGATAACAGCAAAAAAAATGTATATTGTATTATATATTATATAAATATATAAGTACAGTACAGTAGAGTATTTGGGACTTTTGCCCAGGTCTGCAACAGTGCTTGTGATTTATCAGTGGATCAATCTCATCTATGTGGTTCTTCCAATTCTCTTTTAGTGTTTCACTAAATGTGGTCCCTAAAGAACCATTCCAGCAGAGCTCATGGCCATTCCAGCCTTAAGTCTTTCTGCTGAGCTTCTCTTGTAACGGCAGTGCTTAGCTTAGTCAGTGGGACCCCCTCCCCCCCCTTCCCCATTCTCCTCTTCCATCTCTCTCTCTCTCTACCTCATTTTGGCCTCAATTGAGTCTCAGGTCTGGCCTAGTGAGAAGTGACTAATTGTCTGGAGTTGTTAGTGCCCCTGGAATGAGATCCACTTCAATCAGTGACAGGCTGGGCAATCATTTCTTTTCTCCATTCCTGCCTTCCCTCACCGCCCTCCTAGCGGATGATTTACCCCCCATCCCTCCCCCCCATGCTTCTCAAGCTACTGGGCTGTAAAATTGAGTGGACGGCAGGCAGGACACAGAATGAGACCTGGCATCTTGGACGCACTAACCTTGAGCAGGGCCACTGCTGCTAGCTGCACCTAAAGAGATGGAGATGAAATGTCAGCAATATTACATTGAAGAATGACAAAATGGGGAGGGAGGGATCTGATAAATGCTGTGTGTAATGTTTTAGAACCCTTGAAGACACGGTGGCGGTTTGGCCAGACATGTACCGTATGATTCAGCCTGGAGGCCTGCGTGCATACTGTATCTGCTACAAGGAGGAATATATTAGCGCTTAGTCATCAGAAATAACGATGCTGTTCTATTCCGCTCATATTCCATTTGCTCTTTTTTGGGTATTTTTAATTTGGGTATTTTCATTTTAAAACTTGTTTCGTGAAGGCTACTGCAATGCGTATGCATTTATTGTATTTGTTGCCAAACCATACTTTACATAATCACCGTAGACATATGCAAAGGCAAAAACAAGAACAACAAAATAAGTGTATGGTAAAATGTTTGCCAACAGGTCATGAAACACTAGGCTCCTAATGAATACTCGGGCAGCCTGTGTGAAGTTCAATTGGATTTCAAACAATATTTTATCATAATTTAAAAATACACCGGTCGCAGTTTAGATTTGGACAAATGGAGTCCGCGTCCCTTTACAGATGATATTAGCGCCGCAAGCCACGTTCTCCACCAGAGATTAACCAGGTTGGTACTCTTCCAGGCAGGGATATGAGGGGGCTGTGCAGCCCCTTCCCCCACGGGCTACTGCGCTATCATTTGCAGGAATATTACTTCAGTAATGAAGAATCCGGACCCATAAATCCTCACGGCCAACCTTCCTTCGCCGCCCCAACTCTCACTGAACAGCTAGTAAAAAAAAAAGAAAAAAAAAAAGACCCCTTTAAAAAATTCATAGCGCAATTTTCCTCAAATCCCTCCCAGCAAGCACAATTATGGAACTTTCATCTCAATTGATTTATGTGCTGGGCCAGGGAGGAAGGGGGGTGTTGGAGGGGGGGGCTTAGTGGTGTTGGTTGGGCGTGGCACGACAAGCGGTAAATCATTGTTTTTAAAAGGGGGCGGGTGTAGGGGCTTTTAAATGCTTCCACTGTGTGGGTGTTACAGTGGGCTGAGGGAGCGAGGGAGCAGGAGAAGGCAAGGAGGCAGGGAAGGGAGAAAAGGACCAGAGGTATGGAGGCGTGGGTGGAACAGGCGTGTGTGTGTGTGTGTGGGGGGTGGGGGGTGGGGGGTGGTGGGAGCACGGTTTTCCACTTGATTAATATCACTAATCAAATTATACAGTGTTCCACTGTGCCCTGAGATCCAGGGCCATAATGTCCCTTAATGGCGAGGTTCATGGAGCTAAACTTCGGGGGGGAAAAATGCGCCGCTCACTGCCGCATGCCTTAATGAAGGCAGTAAAACATCCATTTCCACAAGCCATGAAATGAAAGGCAAGATTGTGGATGTGCACCCTGTACTTCCCCCCAGCACTATGCCAGTTTATGTACAGTATATCCTGTGTGGAAAACCAAAAACACAAAGAGGACAGATGCAGAGCAGCAAGAGAGAGGGAGGCATCCGTGGACTAGATCGAGCAAAAGCTGGAAAACACAAAGAAAACTGAGAAGAAAGCAGAGAATGCAGAATGCCGGGACAGCAGCATGAACAAGTGGATTTAAAAAGACACGCCATGATGAAGTGAGAGTGGAGAGACAGACTGCTAGCCTCCCATAGCGGTTTATTTCTGGAGGCTCTCCTCTGTGTCTTTGGGCAAGTTATGGATGAGCCAGGCTGCCTCACTGTGTCTGTTATACTTTAGTGCTGCTGACAGCAGCCACAATTCATCACTATGTAGCTGCTGATGCACCTAGCCACAGCCCTCTTTCTCTCATATATCCCTCCATCTGTCCATTAGTGAATTCCCTCCCTGCCCAACCGGCCATGCACTCTACTGGTCTATCCGTCCTTCGATTTGTCTGTCCGTTTTACTGTACGTCACACTATACAAGCAATGCAGCCACCCATTTATGTATGAAGTCTTATAATAAATACAAAAAATACTATGCTGTTGCACTAATGAAGAACTATGTTGCCGAACACTATTCGTTTAACACAGCTAGCAGTTTCAATGGATTAACAATTTATTTGAATAATTCTAAAACTGCTAATTCAAATATGTATTTTTTGTATTAATCGGTAATATCTTAGTATGACTTGATTTAAGACAAATTTACTTTGTTGGTAGAGTATTTTTATTTATTTTTAGTATCTAAAATTGCTTTTACAAGAACTATTTGTCCCAACAGCCACTTGGAAAGCCAAATCGGTCTGTAGAGATGATGTAAGGATTGTTTTGGACACCTTCATCCACAAAGAAGATGTTGAAACATCTAAGGTTTATAATGTCTGCAGATTAGTCTACAGTCACACTTATGCATTGCAGCTTGGATCAAATCTGCAAAATTACACATGCTACAAACAAACCAATCAGCCATTGCATCTTGAGCAAGGCAAATGTTATTTTTGATCCCGAGGCAGGAATTAAGTCGGGAGTCAGAACAAAAAGAAAAAAAAAGACAAAATGCAATAGAGCTGAGAAAACAGAGATTGTCGTTGTTATTATGATCATAATTACACCCGTGCTTATCGTGCGGCAGACTCAATCAGGATGAAATACAGTTTCATTTGATGAAGCTTCCTGTTTTGACTGGCTCGGGTTCGGGAGCCACGCTCTTGGCTGGCACGCCAAAAACTCAATCAGGCGCAATTACGTAGCCATCAGATAGAAATGTAATTGATTTGAAAGCTGACATGAGATATAACTACATTACAGCGAAGGCACAGTGGGAAGGCTCCTTAGGGACACAGTAGACTATGGGGAGCTCATTAATGCCGTGCTTTGAATTATTGAGCGCCAAGGCGGTGACATTGACGAATTGAGGCGGCCGATCGGCTGTAACAACTCAGTAAGTGTTTATCTCAACTTACAGCAACCCAAGACGTCTGGTGCGCTGATCTGCCCGAGCATGAATATTGCAGGAGAGAAGTTGTAACGGTCAATAATTCAGAGGAATCCACAAGAGGGCAGGGTCAGCATCATCTCCCTGGCCTGTCACTCAACATGGTGTGACATCACATCCTGTATCGGTCTCGTTCTCATAGAAACAGGCAACCACCGGACCTCGGGTCGGGTGGCTCCGATAGCGGCGGTTAGCATTGAGCCTGCGATAGTCTCACACTGCATTCTCTGCCCTGTTAAGAGCTGTGAGACCAACTTGCATCTAGGCACACACACACGGCTAGGCAGCGTGAGGCTCTTGGGGCAGAGGGAAGTGGCACGTCTACCTGACCCCGACCACAGGCCTACAGGGTCTCTCACAGGCACTGGCAGGGGCCTCTGAGGAGAGGATAATGACATAAGACTCCTCAGCAGGGCCTCTGTATCCCCCAGGAAACCAGTGGCTGCCATCATTTGAGAAAGACACTTCCCTAAGGCCCCAGTGGTTGCTGCTCGCACCTATTCTCTATTTCTGCACCTCTCTCTCTCGCTCACTCTCTCTCTCCTTTGCTTCTGTCACTCTATCTCATTCCATTCCACAGCTCTCTGGAGGATGTGCCCGCAAAAAAAAAGGAGAGAACTCAATTAATTCATGGAAATGAGGGCAAAGGAGAAGAAGGCCTGGAAGCACTGTGACATACAGCAGGCAGCCAGAGAGAGAGCGAGAGAGAGAGAGAGAGCGAGAGAGAGAGAGAGAGAGAGAGAGAGAGAGAGAGAGAGAGAGAGAGAGGTGGGGTGCATACGGCAAACACAACCCATGGTTAGCTAGCTGCCACACGGGGACAGAGGTGTGCATTAAGTCTTTAGCCAAGTTAATCCTGTCTGCAGTTTGAACACACCTGATGACGGCCCCTCATTACAGCGGGGCTACGCTGTGTAAACAGCACGCTGACAATGAGATGGACAAAGTGAGGACAGCGAAAGCTGCTAGCGCGATGGACACAAAGGCCAGACCTGACACTCAATACCCCCCAAACACTGGGTTATTGTTCCAATACTGTGGTGCTGAAAGAATCTGCCAGACTGACCTGTAATTGGCATTCAGCAGCCACATCAACTAGTCTTATGGCCATTATTTTGTGACCGCAGCGCAGCGAACAGAACCATTCATGAAGCAACATTGGGGAGCTAGGTAAATGGCAGCAGTAGGTTGTTATACAAAGACCAGTACAACATCGTTGAATATAAGCTGCCTTTGTTTTAACTAAAGCTAAACCGTGTGAACAGGCTGTGTGGATGTGTCACTAGTGTCCAATCACCTCCTGAGCAAGAGATTCATTTTGCATCAATGGTGTCCAGGCTGGGTCAAACTGGCTGGGTCAAACTGTAATGCTGTTCGGGATCACTGTAAGCAATACATACTGTATCTGCACTCATTATCGTATGGCTATTATCTATGGATAAAAATTAGCAGAGAAACCTGAGTTACCAGTAGGCTCGGGTACCGAAACTCAGTGCCAATATGGCACTGGTTCATATAATGCAAATTTTGGTACCTCATTTTGGTGCATAGTTCTACATTATACGTTTTAGTTTTAAAACGGGGGTTAAAAAATAAAACAATCTACATCCAGACAAGTGCTCCGATAAGAATTTATCTCTGATACACATACTCATACATTTGTATTATCAGACGCAGGGTCCATTAGAAAACTAACAAACACAGACAGCAATACAACGCATACAACAACAAATTACAAATTGATAAAATAGGAACATTCCCACTTATTATAAAAGGAAGTTACACCAGTGTTTCCACATAGTTGACTGGTAACGTACAGTACTAAAACATGGATTTGACAGAAGCATGATAATGGAGTTTTGAGAATTGTCTAGCCTCACAATAAATGTGTGTACAGTTTCCTCAGTAAGGCATGAAAAGTGTTGACTCTTGCTTGGCAAAACAAGTCACTTGCACTACACCACCTAGGTCTCCTCATGCAGTCATTGTAGCAGCCTGAAGTTTACGTATGCTTGCCTTTTTAAATGTAACCCATAAAGGGGGAGTATATAGAACAGTGCAGTAAGCTCTAAAGAGACTTATCTTAACATGATCAGAACACATGTAAGAGTTCCTTGCCAACATGTTAGCTTGAGCATATAAAGAGCGACATTGTCTATACATGTCATCATCATCAGACATTTGATATGTTAAAACTTGTCCCAAATATTTAGTTTTAGTACTACTAAGCAATTGCCCAGACAGAAAAAAAGCAGCAAAGTTATGATCCTTATCTGCTTTTGTTCTACCCATCATGACTCATCATGATCAGCACTATTTTTTGCTTTGTATTTAACATCATGTTTAACCCCATACTAGGCACAAATGTCCAGCATCTGTTGAAACCTAGGGGACACAATTGCCAGATCATCAGCATACATCACATGATTTACCAAGATGTTACCAACCATACAGCCAGTTTTGCAGCGTCTTAACTGTTCAGAGAGATCATTCATATACAAAGTGAATAGGGCCGTTGGAGCCCCACTTACTGTACCCCATTACAAACACCAAAGGTTGCAGAGACCCATTTGATCTGCATACTCTGGTTGGCATACCAGTATGTCAGGATTCTAACATACTAAGTTAAAGCCCATTTGTCACAGTTTTTAGAAACAGCTTATGGTGATTGACTCTGTCAAAAGCCTTAGAGGCATCAACAAAACCAATTATATACAATACTAACACGCCTCGCGTGGAAATGTTTACATGCAACATGACCAGTCAGGTACACTGGGCATGCGTGTTCTGGTAAAACAGGAAGTGGTTCACTGGAACATTTACTGAAAGGAACCCTTGAGTGTAGGGTGGTCATGGAGATTAAAATATTTTCCCTCTGGTGCTGCAAAACGGATGTAAGAAGCATCTCAATCATCATTCATCGCACATTATGACATGAGGTAGGCTACTGTTAGTTACGTTCAACAGGCTTAAAATGTATAAAGCAAAAGGCTTTTAACAGATTCACAGATCAACCGCCCCGTCTGTCTAATTATAGCAGGCTACGTTACCAATCATATGGTTACCTCTATACCAGCAAGCTTGCACCGCAAAATACTTAATTCATTAATTAATTTTATCTAGAGATTAATAGCTGTCATGGTAAACAATCTACACATGAAACAAGTCTGCGGGCACCGTTTAGCCACCGGAACCATTTTTAAAGTATCAATTTGGCACTGGAATCATAAAAAACCCAAACTATGCCCAACCCTAGTTACCAGTACAAAAGCACACATTATTTGAAGGGTACCACACTGCTTCCCACCAAATGGTCACCTCCCATCCATTACAGTACATAAGATACAAGCCTGTATGCTACGCTAAGTAAGCTAAACACACAATGACAGTTTAACTACAGCAAATAACTTTTATATTTGGACTGGTGAGGTATATTGTTGTTTTCTTTATGTTTCACTGAGACGTAAACAACAAAATGAAAACAAATTACTTTTTTAAGCGTAACACTACTTAAATGCTGGTAGATATTATCTCCAGTGTGAGCTACAAACGAAAACTACTTCACTTTGACAAGAGCGTAAATCTCTTGGTATTCTGGAGTGTTTCTATGCTACAGATTCATTGCCGTGCATATATTACAGTGTTTTAGCAGTCCCAAGCCCTTAGGACACAGCTAGTAAAACAGGCACGGAAGACAGTTCCAAATTTTCATATGATAAATACCTTGCGTGTTAAAAGCCAGAGGGGGATTGTGGTGAATGTGTTTCCAAGAAAACCAGTCTGCCATTAGTACTTAGAGTGATTGACTAGCTCGCAAAACAGAAGCTGCTGCGTTTCTTGCTGCTGTCTGTGAGATACTAATATGGCTGTGTGCTTCCAGCAACTGAAGACAACTGAGAGCAAGCCAGTGAAGTTCATGAACTGAAGCGTGTGTGTGTGTGTGTGCGTGTGTATGTGTGTGTGTGTGTGGGAGGGTGGCTTTTAAAAATACCCTTGGCTCTGCTCTGTCGCTTGAACTGTAGCCGTCGACAAAACTGTTTGCAAGACTTGAGTGTCAAGTCACAAGACACCCTGGATCAATGGCTGATAGTGTCTCTTGCATTAGCCCAAATTAAGATGAGATATATCTTTACCAATCTACAGGAACACGGCCAGATGACAACACTTTTCTCTGGTAACCCTAAGGAGAATACAATCATCCTTTGTTCATGGTTCTCGTGCAAACGTTGCTACGTTTTGCTTGCATGCCAATGCTTTTCCTCCAATATATTAAATTAATCACAGTCATTTTTCCGTCAGCTCTACAACCAACTGAGAGAGCACGGAAGCTTCAGACAGTCTTGCTGATGTTATGGATGTCATTAGAGGAAAGACAGGCATTAAAATTAATTAAACACACGATTGAGCAGTTAAGTTGAAGGCATGTCTTTGTTCTTCCTATACAGATCAACTGACTGTCTGACTGACTGATACTGATTGAGACTAAATATATTACATTAATAACCTTAAAGGGGTTGGGTTCTTCTGCAGCCTAAATGTGAGGTGGAGTTCTAATGACTAGAGGCATGTGGCTTTTTACCACGCGGCTGACACCATTTTTATAAGTTTGCCATTCAGTTGGCATACAGTACAAACAGACCAGGACCGTTTGGCAGCAATACACCCTTGTTTATGGGTACAGCTCCATAAAACACAGAGAACGTTGACTTTAAAGCGATAGTGTGTTTAAATATGGTACTAAATATGGTATTGCATGGTTTTATTTCCCCTCCTGCTTTTGACGGGGCATTGTAATAACAAAAATCCCACAGCAATAGTGTCTTGTGATAAAAAACCCTATTTGTAAAGAAATATGTTTAAGAACACAATACATGCATATGTGACATCGATGGGGGGACCCTCGATTGTATCACTCTGCCTCCCAGTGGCCACATATTGTGCATGTCTTTACCATAAAGGGTTGTAAAGCCTTTTAATGAACCATTGCTGCTGAGGGAAAAGTGTCTCACTCTGCTTCATGAATCATTGTCGTTTGAGAGAAACCAACTATTTAAACACGACTGTAAAAGGGAAGAAAAGGGGTACAAGAGGTATTTTCAGTTCAGCAGCAGTTTATACTCCAGATGAGGTGTTGTGAAACTGACAAGAGAGAGCCCACAAAGTACGTAGCATATGTGCAATTGTGTAAAGACAGCCACTGAGTCACTGAATGATTGTCTACATGGGACTGGTCCCAGTCGACTTGAGCTACAGCTTTGACCCGTCTGTACAAGTTACACAAATAGCTGCTGATACAGTAGCTCAGCCTTCGAATACTCTTAGTGTGAAATGAACCACTTCTAATGCCAATAAATCTGTGATACAGTGCAAGTGCCTCTCAATAAAACACAATATTCTCCTCTTACTGCTGCATTCCACAGACACACTGTGGTACGCCCTTATCCCCTGACACCTCGATGTGGCTCCTCTGACCTGAACATGAATCCAGGATAGGAAACCCTACGCTGCCATTTGGTTTTGTTTGTCCTACTGGGGCCTCCATAGATCTGCAAGAACATTAACCTGCCATTCTCCCCCACTCTCCCTCCCTCCCTCCTTCCTCCCTCCTTCCCTCTCCCTCCCTCCCTCTCTCTCCCTCTCTCTCTCTCTATATCGTAGCATTCAGATAAAGCACCAGATGAATAGCATGTCTGAAAGAGACCACCGTAGAAGTCCCCAAAGTCAACTCGGGTCACGTTGCTAATTTGATGATCCTGGTTTTGCTCTTGGCCCCAGGGGAGCCCCCATATCGTCTTACATCCCACTAGTCACCTTAAGAGAAAAAAAAACAACAAGGGTTGCATTAACTCCAGCAGATTCAATTGAGCTGCATTGAGAGCAGTTCACTGGCTCTTGGCTGTCGCTCTGGGAGGAGATGGCAGCAGTGTGTGTAGCCACGGAGTATCAGTTGACCCAGACTAATTATTCATAAGGCCTTGTTGTGATGGCTGGTTCGCCGGTGAGGTCAGGCCAGAGCAGCACGGGGGGGAAACTAAAACATTTCCTACTAAAACAGTCGACACTGCGGAGTAACTACAGAAAACTGACAGAAAAATCTGACTCTTTAAAAACCGCTGGGAGTATGGCAGCGCGAGCGATAAGGGTTGGGTGTGTTTGTTAAGTTGTTGTGTGGGAGCCTCGGTGAGTGACACAGCAGCCTGACTGCTCTACATTTCCAATTGCAGGTTGTATTGGATGCAGTGGAGGCAATGATTTGAGAAGGGAGCTCGTGCACGCATGAAAGGAAAACGGCGTGGCTCCTTAAATAATGGTACCCTCCATCTTCTCTCCACCGCAGGCATGCATCAGCTTGAAATTTGTAATTACAGTAATTGTGGACCCAACAAAGGAGCTTCCAATGCGCTCTTTAGCGATGAAAATACAGGTTGTGTCAGTCGCGAGGAGCCTTCTAAAACCATCCGATGTCAACACAACAATTTGTTGGCTCTGGGATACACAGCATTGCAAGCACATTACAAGCATCATTTATAGTAGATTAGTATGTGGAGAAAGGCATACGTTCCATGACCCCAGAAGCAAACATTCCCTCACCCTCTATTTCTCACCTCTATTTATGATCGTGAAGCGTAGATATATGTGTACCCACAAGTGCATGCATAAAAAGCCCACTTATGAGCAGACACAATGCCATGGCAATTAACAGCAAGAGAGCTAGAACGCTGGATCGGTTGCAGTTGTTGAATGTTAATTACAGCGTTTTACAGCGTTTGAAAAGATAACGAGTTAGCGCCCGGCAACAGAGGTGACGCCGTCTTCTAACGAGAGCTGTGGCATTGTATGAAACTTGAGAACGGGGACAATGAAACATCACTGGCTTGTCAAGGACCGCTCCCTACCCTGTCCTAATGTTCTTCCTCCTCTTCTGCTTCTATCAGCCTGGGAATTTTTGTTGTTGAATGGAAACGTGTGTATGTTCACTGTAAACACCTTATCATGGCCTTATCTGCTTTTATTGAGGCTAGAGGGTATATAAATAAAGAAATAACCAGAGAACATATGGACACAAAATGACAGACAAACATACGGTCATGTTACAAATAATTCCCAGTAGGGGAAGCAGGGGAAAACCTTTGGCCAAACGAATGTGAATTACAATTCACTCCTGACCATCTATGTGGGGTTGGGATCAAAAGCTTGAGTGAAACCCGAGGGGTTAATTCAGTCATGTTGTGAGCCTTGGTCTGGAATTTAGGTTAATGGAACCATTGATAGGGCTCAGCACTAATGCCAGTAATGCTCGAGAGAACCCATACTCCACGATTTAGGCTCACATTTCTATCAGTGACCCTTGGCAGGACTTTGAAACAGGCAAACACGTACTCTGGGGATATCTGTGTCTACACAGCTACCACAAACCAAAGTCCCAAGGGCTAAATGGCTTTTATAGAATATTATATCAGCTACACTGGGGCACACACAGAGCTCAACAGTAATATTAGGCCTAATAAAAGCATTAAGCAAGGCTGCTTTACCTTATTTCCCAGCAAATTACAGCCCATTACAAGCATGCAAGTCACAAATGTGAGCTAAAAAATGAGGTTCTTAATATTAATATGGCCATTGCTCATGTCTGGAGGGAAACAACTAAATCGCTCCAAGTTCATTAGAGTATGTGTAGCCAAAAATGAGCTATTTATGTCTGAATCAAAGCAACTTCATTTGAATATGCAGTAATATGCAAAATAAAGACAATAATGAGAAAGTCTGAGAGTATCGTGACCGTACCCTCCAACGTAAACCTGTTGAACTGTTGCTGATAACAGTGAAAAGCCTCTGTGATTTACGTGAACTGCAGCTTAAAGATAAAGCAGAGAAGCTCGGCTATTGGAGAGAGAACAAGGGCAGATTCAGTGAAAACGGCAGAAGATGAGAGGCCATATAGTGTTCAGATGTCAATAAAAACAGGTGTTAACCAGTTTAGCTAAGACGTTAAGGGCTGGGATTATCCTTGCCTAGATCCAAGAGGAATCTGCCTCTGGAATACTAATTCTTATGATCTCCCATTCAATTACTGAGTAGATACTGTGGTTGGAGTTGGGAAGTGCTGATGTCTGATGTCATAGTTCATCCTGCATCCACCAGCGCTTCCCAAAGATGGCAGAATAATACATCTTTATGTGTGGAGGATACTTGTCTGTGAATGAGGTCATGCAAGCCTGGGACAAGCTCATTAATATAAAAACAAGTGCAGTAATGTTTTACTTGAAAACACCCACGCACTGCGAATTCACGCCGAAATTCACCTGGGCCAGCCTCCGCAAAAAAGAAACAAACGCAATCAATCACTTCAGCTGGTGGACTTCAGTCTTTCTCCACTGCAGAACAGAACAAAGGAAGCAGAATGTGGTTAACATGCTGAGACATGAATCACTGTGGTATGAGTGACTTTCTATGTATTCTAAACATATTCTAATGCATTCATCATGCTGTGTCTTATCGTTATTGGCCATCCACAACTGTATTCTAGGCTGTCTCCAACGCCCCATCATTTGTCTTATTGTGTTTGTGCTTACCATACAAACATACCATATGGCTGTGCTCTAGCATCTAATGTTGCTATTTCTACATTTTTAACTCAGTTGTTTTTATTACTGCAAAAGGAACAGAACATATTCTATATTTCCCCTGGCAGTCTGCAAAAAACTAATTCTGATTACTAATTCTAAATATTGTAATCAAAAGACCTACAATATACATCGATGACACATTATCAGCGTTCAAGCAAGTCTCATTTTTCTAATCTGAGTGGCTAAGCAACACATCAACGTGTTGTGAATGTTCTAATTTTCTGCTAAACTTATCTTAACACAAACAGATAGCACCAAGAGCAAATGTGAAATCTCACCTAAAATGGAGAAGTGCAAATTCACACAGGAACAAGCAACAACAAACACGATGTCATTTGCAATGATAATTCCCAGAAATCGGTTCTAAGTAAAAAAAATATATATATATAATAATAATAATTATAATAATTATAATAATAATAAAGATATTTGGCCAGAAATTGTATTTATGTGATTGAATTACTTTGTACTACAATACAAGTCAAGTCTAGGTCTATTTTTCAGCTAGTCTTTGTCATGTTGAAGTGTCTCGACAGAAGCAGAGATCTGGTTATACATTAGTTAGCAATTGGACCATCTTCAAACAAGGCTCTTGTTGTTTGCATCATCTGATTGGCTCACTCACCTGGCGTTTGTTAGCCTGGCACGGAAGGGGTTCCAGAGTGATGTAGCAGAGCACACTAACTGTGAGCTTGCAGTTTGCATAAGCACAACATGATTCAGCCAATGCACTACCCTAACCAAAATAAGTACAGTAGGTAGTGTACCAGTGGAATAAAACATATTAGTTGTGTCATGAACACAATATTGCACTTCCATTTGGAGTCAAATTGTTATTTCTTAAAAGAGTAGTCTCCCTGGAAGGTATTTTCCTAATCATATTCATATTGGGGCTATGGCTTCAAGCCAAACATTTTGGAGTTCAGGGTGTCCCTAATCTGTAAACACCACATGTATATTCATTGTTCTGTTTTGCTGGATGTTCAGGGGTCTGGAAAGATCTACAGACACATGCCGTGTAATGCTGAAGACAGTCACAGAAACAGACCAGCATTCAGGAAGCGGTAATACTGTGATGTGAAAGTCCATATTATCTCCCAGTTATGGCTGTCCCTGTTCGTTAGGCATCCTTGATTGAGAAACAAAGAAAATCCATACAACATGATAATGGAAACCACAGAGGAGCAAGGAAGACCACGATTAATGCTAAGACACTTGTGCTGTGTGTGTGACATTGACGTCTCCCTTAAACTACGGCAGCACTCTCAGAGCCATCCTGTTAGTCACACACACACACCCACACACACACACACACACACATCGACTTGAAGCCTCAAAGTGCCACACAATCCATGAAAATCAATCAAAGACAATTTGTGCTCATTGGGAAAGTTTGGTTAATGCAAGGCCGCTTCACGCCTTCTGCACGATCAGACATAATGCAATCAGATTTCCATTGACAGCTGTGATTAGAGTCCTCTTCGGAGAGAGAGAGAGAGACAGAGAGAGAGAGAGAGAGAGAGAGAGAGAGAGAGAGACGTATGTATATTCACTGGTCGGTGTTCTGCACCTGCCGCTCTACGCCAGTCACTTAGTATGCCAGGTGCAGTGCAACATGGGATGCCAGACATATCACCTTTAAGATCCCAAAGCCGTGCTTTTTGTTGAATGTCAACAAAGCAGTTAGCAGGGAGGAAATGAGAAAAAGAGAGGAAGGGTTGTGGCGGGGGTGTCGGGGTGGGGGAGAACACACAATTATAAAAGCTTCATTTCTTCAGAGAACCATAAAGTCTCGTCCCAGAAGGGCGGCTGAGCACAAATCAATTTCTTTCAGTCGATTACAAGCACTGAGGTTCTAACCTTCATTTGTGAGTCTAATACTCCAACAGTTATGTAGAACACATACCAATTAAGCAATTCTGCCGGAATAAGAGGGCTGTGAACCGACGTGATTATGGAGGCCGGCCCCCCGGGGAAAGCTGGGTTATCGGCTCAGGGGCAGAGACAACGAGGGGAATGGGATGTAGAAAGGAACACAGGCGAACCATGGCCAAGAAAGGACTGTGATGGAGGCGGAGAGGGAGGAGGGGTGTCATTTATTAAGTCTAATACTCTGTGAAATGCTCCCGCGGCGGCAGGGTGGGGGGTGGGGGGTGTTGAGGGGGTGGGCGACTGCGCTAATATTGCAGAGCCAATGCAGAAAAGGTCACTCGATATCAGCGACGCCCACCGGGGTCGCCTTGATGGGCTCCGGTAATGCTCTCAGCGCCGACACAAGCCTCCGGCGGCTCAGGAGATGAGAGCCCGCAGAAAAGATGCCATTTGCTGGAAATTGCAATGATGTGCCGCTGAGTTCTGACACAATTTGAACGCCTCGTCGGTCCCTTTCACGTAGACAGACGTCAGTGCTACATGACTGGGATAAGTGGAGATGTGGGGACCCAATCTCATTTTTAGTTGTAAATACCTTGTAGTGGGTTGGTTTTTTCTTTTGGGGGGGGGGGGGGGGGGGGGCTTGTACAGACGAACGCTAAAAATGAGCTACAGTAGCATAAGTAGCACCCTGGTGCTGGGGTTTTATTGCCACGAGCTAAAGCCCTTGCATCTCCTTCAGATATACAGAGATCAATGCTGTCATTCACCGCTGTGGAACACCAAAAAACTGCAGCCCTCCCTGCCTGAAGATTTATGGTAATTCCTCATAGCATGTGATAGGATGCAGCCAATAAACCCATGTGAGGTATGTGTTTCTATGGTAACCCTTCCCTCTCCACTCTCCAGTCATGTCCTCGCTGTCGCCCCCCACCCCCCCATCCTTCTGCGTTATAGGCGCTGTCTATTTGGATGCCAGCAACGGCAATGAAATGCAGATTCTCGGCAAAGCGGAGACACAGATGTTTTTTCCCGGGTCTTTTAATCTCCTATTCCCTCAACGGCTGGCGGGAAACACTTCCCCTTTTAAAATGATAATTGGATGAGATGAATAACAAACAAAACAAAAACAGCGCTGAGTTTACGGGGAGCCGTTTAACGCATTTGAGCAATCGTCAATGGCTATTGATGCTATGTGGGCTGAAGACTGCCCCGATTCCTTCATGAACAAAATGGGTTTGAGGTTCGTGCACTTCCTGCCCTCCCTTATTAAGACGAAACACAGCCATCAGACCCTCTCATGCTGTGTTACAGCTTTAAATTTGCCACAATGTTCCTCTCTAGTCACTAAAGTGCACACTTACGCAGTCACATATACTGTAACACCGTTTGAAAGCACAGACTTCATACAGTATGTGCCATTACCTCATCCACGTAAAAAACTTTAAGGGAGCGAGAAAATATTATGTGCGATGTTATATATATCCTTCACGTCTCTCAACTAACATATCCATATGAGGAGTCTGACATTTTCTACCAGAAACCATACGTCGACCGTACTGTTATGCTATTAAACCGTGCCTGATGCTCGGTAGACTCATCGGACAATCTAAGTGTTGTCAGGCCATGTGTCTTATGGCAAATCGCTTTTTATTCTGTCTGCCATCTAGCCAAACAACAACATGGATATAAGGAGGCTCACCGCATGTTTGCTGATAGCACAGATATAAATGTAGATATTTTAGAAACCATATGACACCAGAAGAACTGCAGTTAGAGAAGCCATTTGCATGAAAAGCTTGTCCCTTTTTACTCCCCGAAGAGCTTTATTACAGAAGGCAGAAAGATATTTCAGACTCTATCAAATGTGCCAAACATTTACTTTGATAACTGCATCAGTAGGCTCCCATGGTTTAATGGTAGCAATCTGAGAATGCTGAGGCAGACGCCTGAAGCACAGAAAATAATGGCACGGAGGAAATATGAGGAAGGAATGAATAAAAGCTCTTTTTAAAAAGTTCATAAATAATGCACCTTGTGCGCCAGAGAGTTGTTGCCTATTTACCTATGCATGCCTGACACACAGTTCTTTGTGGTTCCCTGGCTCAGACACAAACACAGCATGTATTTGTGGGTCAACATGACAGCACAAAAGGACAGCAACCTGGGGCTCCATCAATTCTCACAGCCTTGGCCTCCCACCCGCCATGAACAACCCCTCCTCAAAGCAAATCTGCAGCGCACCACCTACTGAAATCTCTTGCTGTGCTGCAGAACAAATACAATGGTAGAATGTTAGCCAGTGACCAAGCATGTGTCAAAATATCGACGAAGATGAAGATGAAGATGAAGAAAATGGGAGAAAAACAAAGTGCAGGACTAATTATCCAATTAATGCGTAATTAAGCTCATGCAGCCTAATGGCCTTTGTTGGATTTGGTAATAGCTGTAGCAGATTGAAGGGTCTATTAAACTCACTGTGGGCTGCTGTGTAGATCCAAACACCACCTTGTGACTGACACAAATGGCGGGTTACATTTATGCATCTAGATTCAATCTCCGTAAACCACCATTGTAGTTAGATTTGATGCAATATGCAATATTTAATGTACATTGCATGTTGGGCAAAGGCATTCTGACTTCAAATTTGAGCAAATCAAACCCCTTCACACTAAATTCAACAAAGCATTTCATTAGGAATTTCATTATCTGCCATAGCACGGCACACTAATAAATGCTAATTATATTCAGGCTAATATTTAATCACACACAATTTCTACAGTCAGCTCCGTTTGAGGAAATACTAATTCTAATGAACACATTCAGAGTGCAGTTTATGAACTTCAGCACATTGACAAAATGAGGGAAAAAACATGGCTGATGTTTTAAAATGCTTTTTCAACTGTGAGCATTATTAGCTTTGACTATTCTCCTACCCTAATGAGATCCTCTTGGAGGGATATTTTGGTGCAATTAATAATGCACATAGAGTAATTAGGATCATGCATATTTATTATGTTGTGTTTTTGTCTGGTATAGGGTGTCACGAGCAACCATACAAGCCAATTGATTATGCTAGCTTGCATGCATACTGTAATTACTGTTCCTTCCTATTTTCTGGCATTATTACTCTTACAATAACGTATAGGAAGAACAGAATATGTTGTGATTATTTTCAACTATGTTTAAATCAGTCCTGCACTCCGCCTGAAGGATATAAAATCATTATTGGGTATTGGCTGAATATCTAAATATAGTGGTGCACCTTTGACCACACCATCGTCAAACAAGGCATGCTGCCTTTTAAAGTGTTAAATTCTGCAATCTGATTAAAGATACATTCCCATTATTACCATGTTGGTTGCTATAGCACACATCCCCTTTATGTGTCCTTTTAAACTAACTGTGGACATTAACTTACCGAAACTATGTTTGCATACTGTTCAAGAAATGACTTCCCAGATGTTTCCTGTAGATGTTAACTACAATAACAAAGAAGTCTGCAGCATTATTAAATTAAGGGCACTTCACTATCATGTTGCTGATATGGCAAACACATTAACACAGTTGACATTATCAGAAAAAGCAACCTAGTAGCTACCTATCGACTGACTAAACGCTGGACTTGATTCAAGTAAAACATACAGTAGGCCAGTATGAGAAAAATACAAGGTAAACCAACATTTGAAAGGCTGAACTCAATTTGACCTTCAACAGCCTGCACAAGGGTAAACACTGAACACATACTACGACAAGCAAATGTAAACATAGAAAATAGATAATATTTAGCCAAACCCAGATAAGGCACTCATATAAGCAAAACATTACTCAACAACCATAAGCTGATAACAGGCCTTTGCAATCTTTATCGTTGATTTAAAGCAACTGTGCAAATACATTTGAACTGGCAGGTAAGCTCACTTCTGGTCAGACCTACAGTATAGCAAGCCCATGTGCGAGACGATGGCTATGTTCTCCCTTCAATATCAGGACAGACTAGAAACTTAAGCAGCCAGAGGTTCAGTTCGAGTCTGGCCCTTGGTTGGCGATCTGTATCTCATTTACCGCTAGCCCAGAATGGTGGTCATTTCTCTCCCAATCTCCCCCACTCTCTGTCCAAGGTATGCAAACAATCAGACACACTTTGTACCGCTGTATTCCACTGATTCGCTTTGACTGTTGTTGTGTGGCTGACTCTAATCAGCTCTTTGCTGGTATAATTATCTGTAACGTGTGATATCTGGTCTGCCTAGATAGATTACCCTGCCGTAAGTCACACCAGCCTCCTGCAAGCCATTTCATCTTTATCTTACGGCGTCAAAACTGTATCCAAAAAGAGCTACAGCTCTACAGTTTGCGGCTGACAACTTGGAGCGAGTTAATGGTGCATTTAAGTGCCCCAAAAGGAGGAACTCGCTAAGGGGGAGGAGGGAGATGGGTGGGTGGGGGGGTAGACCTTTGAACCCATTTTGAGCGACAGATTTCTCGTAATAATGCCGCAGAAGGTTAAAAGGGAACTCCTTGACATAATTGTGCTCTGCTTGAGAGCAGGGCTAGACCAATAAAGGTGGCTGGGTCGCAAAGATTGCCCTGAAAGAGCCGACAGCTTGTATTTGTTATCAGACTGCTTTAAATACTTTTCTCAATGTGAATCCAATTACCGGCAGCCTTTGTTTGTTCTGACAAAAGCAGCAATGTTCAAGGTCTGTGTCTCTCTGATTTTAATCAATTCTCTGGGGGAATTGTGTGTGTGTAGTAGATACAGATCAGGGCTTGCCGCGTGTGACTCGTGCATGTGATGTTGTATGTGCAAAAAGAGTTTCGAGAATGTGCGGCAGACCATACTACAGGAAATGTGAAAACAAAGTGTTACAAACTTTTTTTTCTTCTAATAGTCTAAAAAGAAATGAGTCAAACATAATTGCAGCCTTTACAACAAATAGCATTATATCAAAAAATTACAATGAATCATACTAGTGCACAAGGTATTCCAGCGACCGTTTCTAAATACCTAGAGGGCTTGGTGTGTTACTTGATTACTTGGCAGATGTTCTCACATGCTCTGTCATTACTGTAAAAGGGGACACACCACCTCCATATGGAAAGCAAGCAGCCAGCCAGCCTGTTGATGAAAGCCAACTTCACATCAACATGCAGTGAATAAAAACAGAAAAAAACTGGAAAAGAAAAAAAAGGAAGAAGCAATTGCCATAAAATGCACAAAGTCAGAAGGTCGGACTAATTTCTTTCCATTCCATTTCAGGAGAGGAATCTGCGAGAAATGAGTTTCACTTCCCCACTGCACTCATTTGTTGTTGTTGTTGTTGTTGTTCCAAGGGCCTGTGTCAGTCCTAATGAATTCCAAAATGTTAAGATTTGCATTTCAATTTGGAAACCTCCCTCGCAGAGGCAATGCAGCCCCCTGCTCTAACCCCGGGTTTAAATCACATTAAGCATGCAGCTATCTTTTGTAATGCCCTGCAACAATGTTGCTGCAGTTTTCCCTTTCCATCATTACGCCTGGTGCTTTTTGGCGGCCTGTTTACAAGCTAAATAAATAGCTACACAAAACATCTGGAGCCACAAAAGAGAGCTTAAGTGGGACACTTAAAAAGCTACCAGAACAAAGAACACTGCATAGCTATAACCCCCATCTGGGTTTGCTTGCACCACGACACATTCTATCAAAAATCAAATGGATCTTTAATTGTTTATAAAGGGCAAAGACACGGTAATGCCTGTAAGAGAAATGCAGTCTGGTACAAATAGCAGACATTCCTTCATTCATTCTTTTCAACCTACAGTATGTTATTCTTTGTTAATCATATTCTATGACATATCTACAGTACTAAGTAGCTCTCGAGTTACAAGAGGGCTCGAGAGTGCTTTTTCACATAACTTCCACACTGGGTGACGTGTTATTGTAAACAGCTTTGGTATGCTGCGTTTATCTATTAGAGTGGAGTATACAAATAGTAGCTCTTGCATGTAAACTGCTAGACACTACTGTAGCTAATATGTTACATTCTTTCTTACAGCTGTAATTTGGGGATGTTCTATGTTTGATAGCGCGGGGTACGTGAGTGTGACACATTTCAGCCCTCATGGTTTATGTGTGAAACAGTGTGTGGAGGGAGGGAGGGGTTGAGTAGGTGCTCTGTATGGAGATGACTCAGCACTTGATGTGTCAAACAAAAACAACACAGATTTGTAACATTGGTTTCAGTCACAGGGGCAACTCCACATGCATATCAAGGAATGTCAATAAAGCTGAAATTAAGTATTAATTCTCTATCCTACTGGTCAGCGGGATGTAGTATGGCCATCGTGGGAATCTAATCAAGGTGGTGTGTGTGAACTTAATGGTGCGTGGCCCATTTGGCCTTCTTCAGCCAAGAGGTCAAGTTCGCTTTACGGGGTCACTGTCTGCCAAATTTACAACATAGCTTCCCTGTGACAGAAACCGTTCCTCAACAGGGTGTTCCAACTAGTAAACCACAGAAGATATGTGTCCTCATGGTTCGGCTGGATCGTGACCTGGGAATTTCTCATAGGGAATACAGTGGTGCGGGGGATGAAAGAAATATGGGTTGTGCAAACACACCATCTGCTCCAAGGGCACATGGCACAGTAACATATGGAATGTCTCACATCTCTGTCTATACATGAAGCTATGTCATGCTGAGAGGAGGTGCTGGCATAATTTGTTACGCGTGTACAACTGCTAGGGTACACTGCGCTTCACTTGAAAGATGAGTCCTGCATGTTGAGCAATAAACTAGCATAGACCGAATGAGGAAAACACACGTCAATAACCACACGTTTGATGAAGTTTCAGAACGTCCTGGGGGGAGGACATTATCAGATGCCTCCAACTAAGACAATCTACAGAATATCCTGTTAGAGCCATGTTGAGCATTTACATTTTGTTTTTGCTGCACAGCGTTGGCTGAGTGGGAAGCATTTAACACAGATCACACAATGTTAAAAGCCCATCTCCAGAAACCTGCTTATAATTCTGTTTCTGAGTAGGAGTTTGTGAAACGCTTTCAGCCCTGACCCTTTAAGTTTCACTCTTACAGCGATGAGATGTAGCGATATGAAATGCATTGCTTCCACTAGCACCAACTGATTTTAAAATGGAAACTGTCCAAGAATAAAACACATTTATAGTGGTAGCAATGAAAGTGAGAATCAATAAAATGTAATTCCTTGTTACCAGCCACGTACAACAAAAGTGTACAAGTGCAATGTCATATGGTCGTCATGAGGACCACATATCACCTTACTTCCACATTAATAATCTTCACCTCCAGAGCAGCGCAGGCTTTTAAAAAAAAGACTGTATATCCATAAGGAGGAAGGGGAAGGGGGGGGGGGCATTTTTTAATAAAGCCATATTGTAGATCTGAAATTTACCATTATGAACCACAGACCATCATCTTTCATGTCCTAAAGGTCAAATTCTCAGGCAAACCACATTTGGGCCCAACAGCTAATCACCTCACTTCCTCACCCCATCTCAGAGAATTACGACGGTTGTTAAGTGGACATAATGAACGCCATAAAGCCTGCCTATAAAAATGGCTGTTAGCCAGCCGACGGCGGAGATGGGGAGCAGGCCTCAGCGTATAAACCGGAACCCTCCCACCCTCCCCGCTGAGTGAGGATGACCACAGCAAGGAAGGAGAGGGACCATGATGGATTCCATAACGTTAATGAGCGCTAATAATTCAAAAGGAGGACACGGAGAGGAGGGGCAGAGAAGGGGCTGACCGTTATATTAAAAATCAAGCGGCGTGACCTTGTTAAGACGGATGCCTTATCGCTGCGTCCCCTGGGCCTGCGCTGAGCCCCAGACAGCACAGCACATTAAAAGGTAGCTCTTCCCTGCTTTAAAGCAGAGGCAGAGGCTGCAGATATACGGGGTGCGCTGGGAGCATTACGAGTGGCATTTAATTAAAGAAAAGTAAGCTGTGGGGTTTTATAGACTGGCCGGTGGATTGCTTGAGCTGGTAAGTAAGTGGAAATGAAGGATGCTTGAAAGGCGGCATAAATCTAACAGCTTTAACTTAACCTTCCTATCAGTGTAAAAGTCAGGGCTAGGATACGTTAAGCGGCGTCGGCTGCAGAGTGTTAACTCATTGAGCTGTAAATGGGTTCACTGACTATAATGAAGAGGAAGAGAAAGTATGACTCAAACCACGTAAACCGTAAATTACATTACTCATTTATTGAAGAACATAAAACATGCATTAAGCGTGTTGATGCTGACACAGTCCACATTGTATCACTCAAAAAAAAAAAAAAAAGAAATCACTTAGGCAAAATTGTCTGGGGAGGATAAAAGTTCTGATCCACCTTAACAGAGACGTTTCCTTCTTCAGAGGAAGCTGGTGTGTGTCAAGACCATAGACTTATTATTAGATAGACACAGGAAGAAAATGGCAGCTCGATCTTACCAAGTATTTGCTCATTATCGCAGTGAAGTGCGATATATTAATTAAGGGTGTCGCCATATTGGCAAAGTGGCTCTTTTAACCCATGCGCAGTACAAACAGAAGAGTATGTTCCAACCTGCGACACTGGGGTTCCCCACCTCAAGCCCCGTGCATGTGCGGTGTAGGACAACATAAAAAAACAGGAATTTTTGTTTTTGTTTTGGACTGTACTATTATAATCGTAGACATGATCGATGTTAATCGCTAATACGCCAGCAGGCACAAGCATAGGACTATGTCGCATGATTGAATGTCACATGATTACGTCATGGCAAACAATCGTCCAAACTGGCTTTATTGACATTGTTAGAAAAAAATATATGTACATGAGCACCAAGAGAATATTATTAAGCAACATATGAACCAAAAAAATTTTGCGGAGTAGTTAAACAGATAATTCATTTCTGAATGGGGGGGGATATTGCAGTTGGTCCTGTAGGCTGCAGTACCATCCATTGCCACACGTCACGGCTGCTTCAAGCCTAGTCAGACCCTGCCCCCCTGGTCAAGACCAATGATTTATAGCCCTGTAGTTAGCCCTAGGTTACAATGACGAATGTGCAACCTAACACCTTTGTAGACTGCCTTGTTAGGGAACATCTGAGAAGCTTGACAAAGTTATCATTTAGGAGAACACTCTTAATTAGCCTGGCACAATTAAGAACGGACCGAAAACAGGCTGCCAGCTGTTTTGATGTCGTTTAATAGCAGGGGATGGGGATTGGAAGGAGGAATTATGGGAACAATGAGAGGTTTGGGCTTGTGCAGCTCACTGCAGATGTGTTCTCAGATAGCAGCAAATCGCTCAAGGACATTTCTTTTATTCTGTGGCTGAGCTTCAAAAGGGACTCGAAAAAGTAAGTTCTTTTAGGGACAATCAAATGTGTGTTAGGGTCAAAAGGTGCTGATAGAGGAGAAAAAAGGAACAATCCATATATATATATATATATATATATATATATATACTGTATATACTGTATATATATAATAAATACATGTAATACTATATGTAATACTGTATGTATTGGAATTCTAGATATCTATATTCCAGATACAGTGTTGATATTTTATATTATCAAACTATTTGATCATTTGACATCATCATAAAAAGAATTTTGAAAACACTTGTGCTACATTTGGAGATTGTCCTCTACCATGTGTTAATATTACTGGACTCTCCAGCTCTATTTCTCTAGCCTGAAGGAAGCAGGTGACCATGATTAATCAAAATTGGCTGGCCAACACTGCAAAGTGCCATAAAAGAGCCATTTCCTCTTTGTGTAAAGTGCTTTGACTGGGACCAAGTTTCTTCCACAATCAGCACAGTCTCGTCTGCCGGGGTCACAGGGGTCAACAACAACAACCCCCCCCCCCCATTACACACACACACACACACACACACACACACACACGCACACACACGCACACACACA
>JAODOY010000024.1:4355642-4380316 GCA_025399855.1 Forbesichthys papilliferus | reverse complement strand
ACACACAGAGAGAGAGAGAGAGAGAGAGAGAGAGAGAGAGAGAGAGAGAGAGAGAGAGAGAGAGAGAGAGAGAGACCAGAGACCAGAGACCAGAACGCTCCCACTTAAGGGAGGCCACAACTCATTTGTGCTTTTCTCTGGGCTAACTCTGGTTATTAGCTGGAATCAAATGATCCAACACGTCTTGCGCCACAGGCAAGCCCTGTACGGAGAAGCGGGGATAGCATGAGAGCACAACAGACAGAAAGAGAGCGAGAGAAACACAAGGAGAAATAGAGGAAAGAGAGAGATTACATTAGAGGAGTCTAAAAGCATCAGCCAGAATGGATGAGCCACAATACAGGCCTGTGAAATGGCGACGCTGAAAATTAAAAGTATTTTTCAACAAACGTCACATGGTGTCCTATTGGATGACAGCAATTCCCATCCTACACGGGAGTTGGTTCATTCTAGTGTGTGCCGCTAAGGCCATGAATTATCATATGTACGTGGATATACATGAGAGCATATGGACGGCAGAGGGCTGGGAAATGGACAATTATGACTCAAGCTAAGTGCAGGGTGATCATGTTCTGATCTCAAAGCAAGACAGCCGTTCTGCACTCAGTCTTTAAAATGCTCCATCTTTCACAGCAATGCAGTTTGACTAGAACTGGAAGTTGAACGTAAGCATATTTCCACATATCAATTTACAGTACTGTATCTCTACAACAGTCCCCTTACCGTCCTCTCTCACTCCTGCTCCGTGTTGTCTCTATTGGACTGAGAACCACGGTCTTCCATTCCTCAGTCCAGCCCCCAATGTTTGGTGGCATGCTCTCTGGTCTTATCTCCCGGGTCCACGGAGCTCCTCAGGACTCATCATATTTATCCCCAAACATCTGCCTACGCTGTCGCCCGGTCAGAATATTGTGCCAACCCCTCACAGCGATGAGGACATGGGTATGCTGTTGTACGTGGCTCAGTACTGTCAGGGCCATTTCTGTTCTGGGCAGGGGACACTTCCGTGATTGTTATTGTATATTGTTTTCATGCATTTTACTGAATATTCAGCTAGGTCTACTTTCTAATATACTGAGATTAGAGACCAGATACCAGGCCAATGTATTGTACACAGAACATATACATTATATAGTCTAACATGATAAACAGTAGGGGCTGATCCAGTGGTGTAGACGGCCAGCACATCATATACAGTACATTTCTGCATGGATAATTATTTCAAGGTTCAACATGCGCACACACACGCCTTAAAATTTGTTCAAGGTTGTATTAAATAAACTTGGATAACTGTGAAAACCGTGATAAAAGAAAAATCAATGTTCTGCTCCACAGGAAGATAAACATCATCGTAACAACGCTAGACGTGCACAGCTTAAGCCACATCTGAGAGAGGCGACGTGCCCCGCATTCAATATGGACACATACAGTAAACAGAAATATAAATCCCCACACAAGTCAATCTGCATTTTGCCAAGGCCATTTCCGACTTGGCATTCAACACCTTCCATCTAATTTAAAGAGAATGTCTGGTGTCAGAGGGAAGGGGAATTTATTCAAAGCCAATAAAAACAGGCGCTCGGTGAAAAATCACCAACGGCAAGTCATTAAAAGTGAGAGAGGAGCTCAGTGTGTGGAAATGTCTCATCAGCTCCCAGGGTGCTCCTCACAACTAGAGACCTGGACACGCAGAGCGAGGCCCTGATGAATTGAGCCATAAAGGTGATTGGCTCAAATGAAAGTCTGTGCCTCCTAGGTAAGAACACATCCATTTGATTTGTGCACATCGGCGCGGCGAAGGAAAACGCCATTCTGGCCCAGGAAGCGCCTGATACGCGGGCATAAACAAGAGAGCTGCATGGCGTCTCGGCGTGAATTCCGACATCAAACCTGGCTGGCATGTGAAACAAACAAAGGCTCTGGGATGCGTATGCCTTCATTTCCCTATCGCTCCTGGTTGGTTGTCAGGTAACGGATGCAAGGCCTCGGGTGCAATGTGTGATTTCAGAGCAGCGGCTGCCTGCTAATTATCAACCTAGGCAACACACAGCCAACGCAACCCCAAGTGTCTGCTGAGCTAATTTGTCTAATTACATCTTTGTAACTTATGAAAGACCTAACATTACCCCTAAGGCTCGCTCTCAGACTGGAAGTTGGGTGGATGGTAAAATGAGCGCGCCGCCCTGTCTTACCTTCATGCTAGCGCTGCCTCGGGTTGCTGCGAGGCTGGGGAAGGTTGCAAGGACATGGAACCCATGTTGCTATTCCCATACCCTTCAGACGGCTCCCCCCAAGGGAATGGCCACAGACACACGCTACTGACAAGCCCTATGTTTATTTTTCTCTTCATTAATGTGGCTTATTTTAGGATTTATCTGCAAAACCAATATTTGGTGTCAGTTAAGAGATGAGCGGGTTCCCACTCATTGTAATGGATTTTGACTGAGCCGTCAAACCAATGAGGGCCTATGGCAGCTCTGCTAACAAGCATCTCTGAGGGGAGGAGACAGGGGTGGGGGTGGGGGGCATATTTGGGGAGACCTTTTTTTTGACACGTGTCAATTTACTTGAATTTGGGAAAGCCAAAATGAAGAGATTGTTCCAATTATAGTGACTGTGAATAGTCTACATATCTCGTTTCTTGGATTCTAGCGCAGCTCACAACCTATGGGATGTTGTGTGCCCAATTAAACTTCCCAGAGCAACACAACATCCATAAATCCTTTAGTTAGTAAGTCAGAAAGACCAGTGTATAATAGCTTTTACACTGTTGTAATGGAGTTCATTAGATCTCAGTTGATCAGAGAGCATGGGGGAAAAATAGGGCAGACAACCAGAATATTAAATAACAGGCGGACACAGCACAACCACCCTCATCGTTCCTTCCATCCTTCCATCCTTCCTTCCTTCCTTCCATCCTCCTCAAAAATGAGAATGGCTGGTCTGACTGAGATAGCATCACGGCATTACAGCACTCCAGTGTCCCAAGGGGAGTCTGGCTTCTTGGATATTTTCAGGCCAGATATCATGCCTACGTGGGGGCAGACTCATGTTTGGCCCCTGGGGTCCCAAACATGAGTTTCCTGAATCTCTGATGAACGGCCTTGTTTGAGCCACATATAAATGACATGCTGGAGACCAAAGCAGTTTAGTTATTTTTCAGCGCTTCAATTATACAACAAGATTCCTCTGCCTATACTCCAAAGTAGGATATCTCTGGTACAGTATGTCTCTATGGAAAAGTTTAGATGATAGTTTAGATACAGTGATATTTCATTGAGAACATCAGCTGTTGTGCAAGCTCTCTAGCTAGAAAATGTAAAGAAAACATGTTATATTTATGCTGTTAATCAATACAAACAGATTTTGAAGCAAATGTGACAAGCATTTGGAATCCTTATAGGCCCAACGTTATTATTGATGGTATTTATGTATTATCTGTATGTCAGAGATATACAGTAGAGACAACTCAACATGCATGCATAAAGGCATGACCATAAAGTTAAAAGCAGCGTGAATAGGGATCTATACACGGTAGACAGAAGGGTGGAATGCAGAATTAACGTATTGACCCGAATGTGGGTTAATGTGGGTTTCATATGTGCAGGCCTTTATCTTAGGCCTTCAGAGCTGTGGTAAAGGAAGATGGAAAGAGATCAGTTATTCAGATCAGTTGAATGGCAGCACACACACAAAAGAAATCTCAATGGAAACAAAAGCTCAAATCTGACTCAAAAGGACTAATCTGGCGCTAAGATGAAGATGTGACGTGTGGCTTGGAACTTTTTCATTTTGACTCAACTACTCACTTGTGGCGAGCCCACTGATCAGAACCAGCAGGCAAAGTGTCAATTAAACGCACACACACACACACACCAACACACGCAACCTCAGAGGCCGGATGAGGCTCGCTATCTGACTTATTTTTTTACTTTTCTTGCATCACCTCTCTCTCTCTTTTCACGCACTATGTATCTCTCTCTCTCTCTTTATCTATCTCTATCAGGTGAGATACTATCGGGTGCCCCTCTGTCAGTAACCACTATCGCTTGTGAAATTTCAGAAGGCAGAGCGTGTGGGAACCGCAGTATCAGTTGTGCTCATCTCACCCGGGACTTTTATAGACGTGCGGGCGGTTTTCAACAAAAAAACAAATGCAGAGAATGAAGTGCACAAAGAGCACGTAAGACAACGCTTGAACACAAACGGTGAATGCTGTTTCCGTTCCTCCCTTGGTCGTTGTTGTCTGCGTACATGTCTGTGTGGGTCTATTTCTATTATCTACTTCTGTTTTTTTTCCACCTCTTGCCAGATCGTACTGGCTCATAGCGAGATCGATTTTTCAACATTGAAAACTAACAGTTGGGCCCATTTGCATGCATCTGTTGAGCAGATAGACAGAGATAGGAAATATGATAGTCTGCTGCTTAGAAATCGCCATCAATCAGAGCATTCTTAGCCATGAATACAAAACACCCGAAGGATAGAAAAAAGGAGTGGAGCTGAATGATTATGGTCTGTCCCGGTGGACAGACATTATGTGCACTACAGCGCCATTCAAACCAGGCATCTATTCTTCCGCCAGATAAATCGATGCTCTACATGTAATATCACGATCAAAGTTAATTCATCGCGGTTACAATTCGAGCTGGCTTATTGAATTTCAGGGTTACAATACAGCCGACCATTAGAGCTCCCACTGCGCTACACAGCACGTACAAGCTAACCATGACACATCCTCTCAGAGAGCTTTCTATTTGTCTTTCAGATACAATATAAAACACACACATATACGGAACACTATTATACATACACACACAGACACACAATTTGTACTATTCTATCCAGTGGAGTTTTCTGCAAGATCATTTGAAGGATACAGTAGGAAACATGAAGAGATAGTGTTGCATTACTGTATATTAGGCATTATACTGTAAGTATTATGAGGCATACTAGTTCGTCTGCTTTTCATAGCTGTACTGTAGTATGAATCAACCATGAAATTAATTCAAATTACATTTTCATTCAAATTCAATTTGAGTGTGTTGTTTTATGTGTTGCGTGTTACATGTTTTTAAGAAAGAATAAAAACATTTATAACCAACCCAGAATCTAGTCAGTGAAAGATTATTTTTTAACAAACTGCGTGGGATAAGGAAGATACAGAGTTGGGGGTTTAACAAAAGTTCAGCAGTGCTTTAACACATTACGTTGTTATTACATAGTCATTATGAATGCATTTTCAGGTTGGTTGGTTGGTTGGTTGGATGGTTAGTATATGTTCATTTAGAATTGGTAGGATGCGGTTACACTACTCATTCCTAATGGGAGATTGTGTTTTCATCCTCCCAATCTCCTCTGTACAAGCACTGGAAAGCAGGGCTCCTCTTTCCTTGACTCCTTCAGATGCATTAGCATAGCTAGCAGCACAGGGCTGTTGGTGGCTCCATCAGTAATGTCATGGGCACTTTAACATGATGAAGCACGCCGTGGCCCCGCTGGCATGAATAATTCACATTACCACGGGCCCGGAGAAAGAGAGGGATTGACATTGCAGCAATGAGTCGTTGGGAACAGATGTGTGATCTTTAAGACGCTCAAGCTCCTGTTTTGGGTGAGCGGGCAATTTTAATTCAATTTGATATTTCTCTTTTAAAGTGAGGCGAGACCTTGAGACCAGGGCGGGGGAAATAAATAGGCGGGACACAACGTGAACAGCGGTTATGAGGTGGGAGTGGGGTGGGGTGGGGGCAGGTTCCTCTCCACCATCCATCATGGTGGCACCTCAATGATTGTCAAATAAGTAGCCCTGTCCAAACCCATTCTTTATCATTAAGTATGAATGATCGGGGATTGCACCATTCTGCCTGTGCGGAGGCTCTGTTTCATATACATGATACAGGCAATATGGAAATGGGATACATGACAGTAGAATGGCTTGGCTAGTGAAAGAGATTCACACAAGCGGCTTGGGGAGTGGACTACATGTTGGCTGGCCTGACTACTCAAAAACACAACTGCTTTTTAGGTCAGTAAAACATGCATTCACTTACCTGTCTTGAATAATTGTGTCTTGTAATACAGGTCTGGAAAACCCTTCACCTAATATTGTCAGCGATTCACCTGCTTTAGATAATTTAGCACACATCGAATGTATGAGAAATGTATCGTAAATAATTCAGCAAAGGTGGGTGAGAACTCTTGGCAAAGGATTATAGGCTGTGCATGTGAAAGCTGCTTTCAATCCATTTCCAAACTGTCATGGGGTTTTCTAGAGGCAAAACAAACCCACCTTAATCCCTACTAATCACACTTAAGCATAAATGTTTCATGTGGAAAATTCCTGGTTACAATTTGAAGTCTGTTCCCGAGGATAACCCTGCTAAAACCCAGAAATCCTATCGGCCTAAACAAAGACCAAATGCATTCAGGAATCAAATATGCCACAGTTTTCCCAGCTGGTAAAAAGGCCCAACCCGAATCCCTCATACAGACACCATCTTTGTACACTAGTGGTTTACAAAATGTTGAACGCCCCAATGGATCAGTGGAACATTTATTTATTTATTATTTATTGTCATTATTTTATACTAGGTGGGGGTGGGAGGCAAAATAGTCGCAACATGAGCATGTTTGTTATTTTTACTTATGAATCTAGTTTTATATACTCTATGTGTTTATTATTTTAAACCAAATATTAATATGGTTAGATGCTACAGCATATGTCGTTCACAATTAATGTTTTGCTGTGCACTATATGAAGAACTTTTTTGGGGGTTTGTGACTCAAAATGTCTGTTGTTGACTACATCAAACAACATGTATACATAATTATTTCAGCAAAAAAAGAAGCAAAAGCTAATAAAGTTGCCATAAACAAGGACAACAACAAAGATAACATCAGTGATTGGCTGTGATTAACGTCAGCTTTCATACTTGAGCCTCAGATATTCAAATTACCAGTCTGATGTAAGCAAAGCCAGGCGACAGCCTAATATTATTCGAGACGATGCGTAACCCGACGGTGGCATGATTACATTTGACTTGCAATGTTTTCCCCCTCCTGCTTTAAAAGAAAAAACAGCTCAGAGGAAACTAATAGACGTATTCCCCAAAGTAGCTTTGTCGCTCCTGCCTTGCTGTAAATACTGCTCATCACTGGCGAGAAATGTTTTGATTTCTCCTGCCTGCAGAAAGCTAGGATTATTGTCCAACCCATCTGCGCCTTCACCACCCCCCCCCCCTCCCCCACCCCTGCCTAGCATAGTGTAGCCAAGGGGAGGAATTATCATGGAGGATTGCTGTAAAGTAGATCTGCATGCTCCGTCACATAATTATCCTCATCGCCTATCACTTCCCCAGCTGAGGCTCCTTTTGGAGGCGAGGGGCTGACACACACTGACGCCGGGTAAACACCTTTAAAAGGATCTGACGCTCCGTAATGGAAGAGAGAGAAAAGCCTCTGTGTTCTTGGGGACTACTGTGTTGGGCTTATGGAGGCGTAAGCCATTGTCTGGTGTCACCTAATTGGATCAAGGTTGTGTAGAGAACAGATGTGAACGGCTGTCTTACGTAAACACTGGACCAGAAGATGCCAGGGATTAAATTGCTTTGAAAATTGTGTCGGCCTCCACAGAACGAGAGAGAATAGCGGAGAAAAATAGTAGGAAGGAGCCGTTGGACCGTGCCACGGTCTACAAAATAATAGACACTTTTCCTTTGGGTTGATTGAAAGAAAAGGGGGTTCATCTAATCAGTCTGGCCATACAGCCACACAACAAGAACAGCCGCCTTCAAGACAGAGAAATACACACATTGATAATGAGCTGGAAGCATCCTGATGTGTGCATGGTAGCGCTCGTGGCTCAAGCAATGCTGCGTGGCAGAGGACAAATTATATCTTAGAAACGAAATATTGCTGACCCAATTAAAGAGCTGGCACCAGGTGTCATCGAGCCCTGACACATTTCAGCCCTAAGCCTCTTCAGTTTTGTGACGGAGCTGATGCCGAAGTAAGAAAGCAGCGCGAGAACAAAAGGAGATGAAGAGAGAGAGAGAGAGAGAGAGAGAGAGAGAGATACAGAAAATAAAGAAAAGAATCCTTATTTTCAATCGAGCAGCTGCCTCCCCTCCGACACAGCTCGATTTAACCTTGAAGAGTAATGAGATCTGACTTGCTTAAATGTTAGCATTCTTAAATCATCAGGAAGTGCCTCCGAGGAGCTGATAATCACTGTGCCAAATTGCTGTGCTCACTAATTTCATTTCTCCCCAGCATTTGCTTGCGGTTATTGTCGATTATTCAAGAACAGGCATTTAATGCTGCCAGGTCCCAGGGGTGTTACATTAAAACGTAATAACTTGCAACGTAAATGAAAACAAAAACCATTACTTCCATTACCTCCCCCTCCTCCCCATCCTTTCTCCCCTCATCCCTGCTCTCATCCACCTCGGCACCTCCCCCCTGCGGTGGGAGTTTGCATCTAATTCTCAGCCCATCTGGCAGGCGTAATGAAGGCGGGCCGCGCTCGACGGAGCAGGAGGCTAGCTGAGGTGAAGCCAGGAGCCTGCTGCCAGAGCGGGCCAGCTCGGTTAATCTCCCACATGCCCAGGCGTGAACGCTGGCCAAGGCCAACCACATGCTGGGGCGCCATGGCAACGAGCCGGTTCCGCGGATGCTGGCGGGCAGAAGGGTGGTGCTGGCTGTCGTGCCACATTTATATTTTACCCGTTGGTTGACACTCGTATCTACGGCGACATGCAGTGCACAGCAGTAGAATTAGCACAGATCAGTTTCCTAGTCTGTAAACATTACCAATAAGCCATCTCTACCATATAAATAATGCACTGCTGGCTTAGGGTTGTAACAGTGGGTCCAAAGCAGACAGTTAGCATATTTGTGGTGGTAACACACATCAGGTCAAACTACATTTATGTTTATTTGTATCGTTTTCTATAATGCTAAAATTAATGATTCTCTTAGGAAGGGGTTGTGTTTTGGATTTGATGTCATTATGGGCCAGTGTGGCTTGTTGAAAAAGAAAGCAGGTGTTTGTGGTCTGTAACACCCTTACAATTCTTAGAACGCAGAGGAACACAGGAATACAGGAAATGTGTCATTCTGTTCATATAACGTTCACTAAATCAACAGTAGCTTAGCGGGCACTGACCAAAGAAAGGCATTATACGTTTTACTTATGATAGTACAGATCACAACAAACTGATACTGTATATAGTAAATGTACTGCATGCTGGCCATTGGAAACATATTGTCTTCCACACACAGCAGTCAGTTCATGATAATGTTAGATCGCTACACTGTAGGCCTATGTGTAAAATACAGGAATCTACTGTATCTACACAGGTAGAAGTATTTTTATACTATCACTTATAACAAAGTTTGCCTACTCTCACTTTAATTGTATTGGGGAAATGACAAAGACAACAGAAACATGCAGTACTATCGAAACGTCACACAAGCACAATCTTCCAGCTCTGTTTCCCGCTGGGAGCACAAACATCTGCCATGGGGAATATCGAGTTGGCACACCACCGCTAGACACTGGAAACCACAAGCAATTACGATTAAGCTCCTTTATCTAAATACAAACTTCCCTGCGATCTCTGAGATCTGCCTGACGTGTGTAAAAGCACGTAGGGGGAAAACGGCAGAGCTGCGAGTTAGCAAACACTAGTCTGTCGTGAGACTGTACTCCTGTGATGAGTATACTATTTAACTAAGTGATATTGAGTTGTGGGGAAATATATAGAAACAAAAATGCTGTTGTTGCTCTTTTCAAACTCTCTTGTCTTGTCAACCAGCTTGAGATGCAATCAATCCAAATGGAGGTTAAAAGAGACACATTTTATCAGCCAAACTGTGCTTGTTAGCATACCGTGTGTTTGTTAGCGAGTGTTTTCAGGTGCAGTATGTGTGTTGCACAGGCCAAGACGCTCTGTGCTGGCTCTTTGTTTGCACTGCCACTCGAGCGCCCACACACCAACACACAGGGCTCATAACAGGAAACCTGGGCTTGTACCTGCTTCGCACATCTGTTAGCCTGGAGGCCAGAGCCGCGGTGCGTTGCTGAGGTGACATATGACCGCGGCACAGCAAACCGCAGGCTCTCAACACTCGCAAAATAACTTTTATTGTGTCAGGGCGATGACTTCGACAGACGAATAGAAGCACAGCGAGAGAGGGGGGGGAAACAACATTAGCAGACTAGCAGGAAGTGAAACTAACAAAAGTAGCAGCCACACACACACTAATCCACGCCTAGGGCCAGCCTCAAGGTGAGGGGTAGGGGTCGTGGGGCATGACACTGGTATTAACAGTAACTTTCTCTCATAAACACACTAGCATCAGATGGAGGTATAATTGCCCCCGCCTCATATTGTAACCCAATGACCTACCTGCAGAACTGCTAGACTCCCCCTCATGTAGTGGGAGATGGTGTGTGTGTGTGTGGGTGTGCGTGTGGGTGTCACCTGTCACTGTCAGGGAGAAACGACAGCAGTAGAGAGAGAAAAGGGGGTGAAAACGGTGACAGAAAATCAAATGAGCCTGTGTTGCTCACTGGAGTCCCAGGAGCAGGGCTCAGGGGCTTCAACAGAGGAAAATAGTGTTTTTTTTCTTCTCTTCCTTGAGTGATTAGAAGACGAGTGGCAGAACATGACCTACTTACTAGAACTTTTTCTGTGCAGGTTTCTGAGAAAATGCATGTGTGTGTGTGTGTGTGTGTGTGTGTGCGTGCGTTGAGGGTATTAACCCCCGGTGGGCTTGTAAACACATTGGGAATGCCAGAAATAATTGCTAAGGGGAAAGTGTTCATAAGAATGAAATATTCTGTCCTCATCTAGTGAACTGTAGACCTCCAACAAGGGCTTACAGTCAATCAAAACGGCAGCACAGTGTTTGATCCTAAACATATTCAAGGTTAAAATGCAAAACGAGATATGAATTAAACATCAGTTAACACCCTCTAAAGGCTACAAGCGGAGGTTTTAGTACCTTTAAAATTAGCTGGGGAAGTGTTGTGGGAGGTGTGAATGCCTAGAGAGCCAAAAATAAGAAAAAAAGAAAAGAAAAGATGAGAAAACCTGCTCTCACTAAAATATGTGACTGCAAAAAGGGAAAGTGTCGTTTCATTCCTTCCTCCTGATAGAATACCACGCTGGAAATCCACCGAGGACATAAAAAGGAACTTTTTATTTTATTTTTTTTAGCTCTGGTGTAGAAATGGGCCTGCCTCGAGCTCACCTTCATTTCAGGCTTTGTTTGTGCATGCGGCGGGAGATCTCATGGGCTGGTTATTTTATTTTTTTTTTGGGGGGGGGGGAGAGGCCTGGGGGCCTTTTGTCTCAGTATGTGTGTGTGTGCGCGCACGCGCGTGTTGTTGAGGGTGGAGTTCTGCAGCGCCTACAGCGATCTGTTACCTACATCTTTTGTTCTTTCTCTCTGTGAGATATTTGGCCACAGGTCACAGTTTGCACGGAGCGCTGCCATCACAGGAACGCAGCCAATCACAGGTTTACCCTGCACCGACTGGCAGTACTCGGGAGAGAGATAGGAAGAAACCCTTTCCATATCAGTCATTGGCAGGCGAAGTGGCGATCCAGCGACAGCGATCCTTACGGGACGTGAAACAGCTGACCGAGAATATGCAACGCTTTTGTTTTCATTGCGCTCTCCTGCCCAAATAAAAATGGCTTCCAGCTCTTTGACGGATGGCCGCCACCCAATGCCTGCTTGTTTAAATGACGCAGACTAATATCATACTTGTGGCGCTGAATTAATAAGAGGCAGCGTGATATATCCATGTGATTTATCACAATGCCTCCGGCGTATAATCAAGTTGAAAGGGAGACAGAGTCAGGGAGAGAGCGGGGGAGAGGTTGAAACAGAGAGAGGGAGTTACAGAGAGTGGCGTCTAGCTAGCTACAGTAGGTTAGCCATGTTGTCGCTAGAAGAGCGGCCTGTGTGAAGCAGGTGAATCATTTCCAAAGCCAGTTTACTGTGCAGCACACTGCATCCACACATGCAGCCGCTGCCAACACGGAAGTATCAGACACTTATTGCTGCCTGCGAAGAACACTTCTGTGTGAAGCACGATTTCCCCCGCAAGGCCGGTTTATGAGAACATAACACCTCCGTGTAAAGGCTCATCCCATAGCCCGCAGGGGAGGGGGGGCTCCGCTCTCACACTCCCGCTTTCCTCTGGTGGGTTGCCAGTGTATCCCCCCCTTCGCCACCCCACCCCCAGATAGATGTTTGTAATTGGAGCTCTAATTTATGATCGGGCCTTGGTGCCGGATAATGATATGGAGCATTGTAATTTGCTGATGCAAATTGTACGTTATAATGGGGGCCAATAAAAGCTCCGGCAACATCTCGGAGACTCGCCAAACACCCTGAGCGTTCATTACAGCCCTCATTAAAACATCCCGATCAGCGTCGGGAGCTCTTACAAATGGAGGGAGCGTGTAATCGCAGCTTGATTGTGGTATATGCAACATATGATAAAGTGGAATTATCACTTTATTTGTCTACAGTGGCCGTGAAACTTAATGGGGATAGAGTCTGCAGTGGCACATCCTCTGAGCATTGCTTGATTGTTACATTATGGGGCTATTTGCTTAAAGTGGGGCAAACGTGAGTTAGGGGACAGAACATCCAGGACAAACTAAGAGTGATGATGTTCAAGGCTGGGCTTGTGGGGGATAGAGCTAATGCTTATACCCACGAGAGCCTGTGTTTCATTTGGACTAACTCCAACAGGGGTGATTGCACAGTGCCGCCCGCGCGCGTGTGGATGCATTAACTAGATTTAATATAAGGAAATATCAGTGTTGTTCTTTTTCATTAGTGGGTGCCTGAAGCCATCACCATATTTCTCCTTAAAGGGCGGAAGAACTAGATAGGAAAAGCAAGCTGAAATGCACCGCTGAAGTCACCTCTAGCACAAAATACTTTGCACTAATGCATATGTGGGCCTTCAGGGTGTAGTTCCTGGCCGTTTGCAATCGTTGATCTCAATTCGGCTCTAACGACGGGGGTATGTGAAGCCCGGCGAAGCTGAACGTCCCTGACTTAAGCAGTCTTAACAGCAAAGCCAAGTGGCAAAAGCAATTAAGAGTTCATTTAGAACAAGTGAGCTACGCTGCGGCTGGCTTTTCGGAGGCCGCCTCGACACTAATTCAACGTGTCGCCTTTTCATTCAAATGACCCCTCCCAGAGTCCCCCTTTGTGTCCATGTTCTTCTAATGCATCTCCATTAGAACAAAAGCTGAGCTGTCCACAATACTGGAAATGAAGGTTCCCTCCTTGGCTCTCAATGATAGCTGGCTCCTGCCACTAGGGCGGTGCGTGCTCAGCCACTGTAAAAGGATTGTGAGCGGTGCCATTCAGCCGAGGCCCCAGAAGCCTGCAGCCTTTATCTGCACAGCCGTTGATTGATGTGTTGTGGGCCCTGCTGTGGTTAACAGCAATTTTTATCTGTTGCTAGCGGCAACAGTCCAGGTCCCTGGTGCGCAGAGAGCAGCGGGGTCCGGGATCTGAAGCGGGCCCGCACACAGGGATAAATAAATAGGCTTTTCAAGGCAGACAGCCCTCGTGGAGATGCCTCTGACAGACAGCACCCCACCCTGGGGCCAGTACAATGTCAGGGCCCCAGCCCACTCCTGCTGGGCGATTGGGCTCCTTTACTAATTTGCACCATGTGCAAAGCCGGTGGGATGGAGACACCTGCGAATCCAATGTTGTGGTGTTCAGAGAGGGGAGGGGAAACAGATGTGTGGAGAGAGAGAGAGAGAGAGAGAGAGAGAGAGAGAGAGAGAGAGAGAGAGAGAGAGAGAGAGAGGACACTGGAAGCAAACCAGAAAAAGGGAAGAAAGGAAAGGAATAGCTTTATCTTGAAACGTCTCTTTTCATTTAATATTGAAAAAAGAAGGTCTGTCGCACTAAATATAATGTAGAATTTCCACTCAATTTCCTTTCAATCACAGTATTTAACATTTAATCCAGTGAATCTGTGTCGTTTTGTTAAACAAAGCGTAAAGCCTTTAATAGCTCTATTATAATTAAGTGACATAATCCTTGTATCCGATAAGGATCTTGTAACAAGCCTTGTCAGCCTGACAAGGAGATGTGTTTGGAACAATGCAGAGGTCGTGAAATGCCAAATCAATTAAAACGGGGCTGTTTAAAAATGCACACATGACTCTGAGATGGTTCTGTTTGGAGTGTTGTCTCATTTAGCGTTAAATATGATTATTGAACCCTGAACGAGAGAGGAAATTAATCGGGTGTGTCTGTACGTTAGCTTGGCTTTAAACACTTCAGTTGGGGCTTTTGCACACCGATTTCGTCAACGATAAACTCCCACCTCAGAAAATATACAGCCTGCCTGCACCGTCACGCACACAAGCAGTGTGACCATTGTGGCTGAAAACAGAAGAGCTAGCATGCCCTTTGGTGCCTTCAAGCAAGAGAATACTAATACTGAATTACTTCTTCTGAGGGGAGAGGGAGCTATGTTGTCTTTTCTGCTAAGCGAAAATGCCTCCTCCAATATATTCAGCCCAGGGGGGTTGTGACAGGATGCACAAGATAGTAGCGGTGAGATATTTTGACATTCCCTCGCTTGGTGTCTCTTGCAGGCTGTATCTAGCCAGGCGCAGAGGGAGCTGCTGGCTTCTTTATCAAGGAGCCCCTGAGAGGATGATAAATCGCCTGAGCCTGAGCCCATCTCAGCTGGAACAACAAGCAGGTAGCGGCCCAGGAAACAAGGAACAGATATTGTCTACCCAACATGGCTGAGGCTATAATAAAGCTAGCGCCGTGTAGACAGGAGAGAGGATGCCTGATAAACAATTCCATATCCAGTTCTCCACACCGAGAGAGCGAGAGCAAGAGAGAGAGAGAGAGAGAGAGAGAGAGAGAGAGAGAGAGATATAGAGAGAGTAAGAGAGATAGTGGGTCTCAAGGCGGCTGCTACCGTATCGCCTGTTGACTCAACTGTGCACGGTGTTGCACCAGATTAGCACCCAGGACCGGAAAAGGGGGAAGGGTTGGGAGGGGAGGGGGGGGGGGATCTTGGTGTTCCAGCTCTAGCAATGCCATCAACTGAAAAAATAAACCATGTTCAGACGAGATGAGTAGCTTGTGGGTGCTGCAATACAGCAGAAAGTGGACTGGTGGATAGTGAGGGGGAAAATAAACACAGAAACCATTACCTAAATCGCCAACATTCTTCAGAGCTCGAGTCAAACACGGTCACACTTTTCTTTATAAATACAAACACATCATCTAATTGCATAGGCAACTGATTAAAATGTGCATTCAATTTGAATATAATATCAACACAATTGGATACAAAAGAAAGATACATTACAGAAAAGTGGTTTGTTACCGAGAAGGGAATGTGCTGCAACTGTAACCGATAATTAATGTGCAATAATCTAAAATACACATCTTTCTTTGCTCACCATGTAAATCTAGTACTCAAAACACAGACTACATACACTGTACACTCTTTACGCTTTCATTTGAAACACCAAACACGCAACATCTGGCAGCCAGCATAACACACTGCCAGGAGACAATGTCTTTTGACAGTTACAGTAGCCTTCCTTCTACCCCCCCCCCCCCCCCCCGTCCTCATTCTATTGCAAAACATGGCAGGAGATGGCGATCACAATCTCAGGCTAACCATCAGATAACCTAGCCCCTGTTAACACAGGGGCCGCCTGGGGCCACGTTAGCTCCTTCACCCTCTGACACGCCACAGTCTCCCTCCACCCACACGCTCGGCTTCCTCCTTCTCCCTCCTTGGGCTATACTTCCACTACACACACACACAAGGCCGTCTGTCCACCCACCTCCCTGCCATCATCACAGAGCCTGGAGCACCTGTAGATAAGACAGACGGGAATCAAGCAGGGAAGCCGCCTCCCCCCCACCCCTCCCGGGCAGGAGCGAGCCAGAGTCAGAGCTCAGCACCCCGGAGGAGCCCAGAGGCTGGTGTACAGTAACATCAGATGTTAGGGCAGGGCTAGACAACACTCAAGACATAATGCCATTGCTACTGCAGTACACATTGGGCTTCATTTTCACCTCACATATAACCCCCCCCCCCCCCCCTCGCTCTCTCCTTCCTCCTTTCAGATGAAGTGCAGGCTTGGTTTCCTGTCTCGACTCAAACTGACAGCTCGAGCCAAAGGGCTCCGGCAGCTTTTTTTTTTTGGGCGGTCTTGTTTGTTTTCATCCGTCTGCAAGTAGCGACCGTTTGGGGATTAAGAATGTGACATGTTCCATTTACACAAAAAAAGATTGCACAGCGATCAATGTCTTCTTAAGTTAGACTTTGTTGAACGCGTTTACCGCCGTCCTTTGAGGCAGATTAGCAGTGACAAACCATTTATAGCGCGGCTGTTTGTTTGGATGATGGCTTCTGAGCTGTAACAAGAACTGCCATATGCCACTCATCAGCTGAAAGTACTGCAGCGCGCTACAGCAGGCCGTTCATCACACTCCCCTTTTAAGCAGAGGACGCAGAGGACGGCCTCTATCTCTGTCGTCCTGGAGACTAGACTCATTTTCTTTTGGGGATGGGGGAGGGGGTGTGGGAGTGGGATCGGAGGAGTGGAGGGGTTTATGGTTCTGAAACACACATGCACAGTGGCAGGCAACAGATGCTTTCAAGAGATATAAATAGTCTTGGTATAGTTTGGCACTTGTGCCGTGAGGTGGCTCAGGTATGAAAGCATTTCCCTGACAACGTTTTTTAGACTTCTGAATATTCCTCATGGGGACATTTGCCTTTTCAAAGCATTTTAAAGGCTTCCATCCCCACTAATGAAAAAACAAGAGACTTCAGCTCTTTCTCTAAAAGCACATTGTCTGTTAAATGAGCTAAAGGGCCCTCTGTTGGCAGACCAAGACGAAGGACCCTGACAGCTCAACTGTGTTGCTGATCGATGCCAATAAAAAGAGTCTCTTTCTGCCGAGGTACTGCAGGATACCTTCCCGCAATTTAATCAGCCAGTCAGCCAGAAGTAATGCCCCTAATATCATGATTTCTCCATTACTCTATTTAACATAATTAAAATGTCGAGCGCCGGGGCCATAAAGCGGGTCGTTGGAGATTGTAATTCTCTCCGTAAAGCTATGAAGCATGAAAATGTCACTTACCGAGTAGCCGCGGCCTGACAGCGAGTGAGTGGAGCTCTGCAAGGAAAGAAGAGAACAGCAATGACCTTTAAGGTGCGTTTCACTCGCAGACACAGACATGATGAAGCGGCAGTGCTTTAATATCAATATTCACGCTAACCTTTTTAACCGCCGACAGTGTATCACACACACACACACACACACACGCACACACACGAGCGCGCACGCGTCACTCCCATTCGCTTGGGCCAGAATGAGCGTGCTCTCAAAACAATCACTCACGTTTGGTGTGGCTTTATTGCCAATGCCTCGCTAATAATACCGCGAATATAGCTGTAGTCAGCAGTGTTTGAGCTGCAGTCATTGACAATACATATAGGACGGTGTAATTTAGGTTTTTATTGGCGCTGTGACGATCCCAGACATAGGATAGTGATTCCCATCAATTGTATCACGAGAGAAATTGTTCATGTAAAGGTTGTTTGGAGAGGGAAGAACAGACACAATTATCTGGCAGGAGAAATGCTTCAAATGGAATTCCAATCCTGGAAGTACATCATCTGAATGGACATATATTGTTCTCATAAGACAGAATGTCACATATAAACACACACAGTAGCATAGGCTATGCATAGGCAATGACATTGGATTCATTAAACAAATGAAATGCATTTCCCTATCAAGCTTCATAATTGAACATGTCTCAATACAAACCTGCTATCCCAACTTTTTTAAATGTGTTTTTTTTTATTTATTTTTTTATCTCAAACTATGCATCCTATTGCTTTGTCTTTGGTTCCAGTTGCAGAAAGTCAACCCTTCAATCTCCCTGTGGCCTCTGGGAATGACAGGGGGAGAGGTCGGGGGGCACATTTTGGCTAGACCAATTTTGTCCATGCCTCTAGCCCCCCTCCTCCACACCTGCGGGGCCTGAGACCTCATCAACGCCTGTGTTCCACGCCTGAATCACAATGCGGCCCCCTGTGGTGGCCATTAGGGTGGAGCCCCACCGTCAGCCAGAAAGCCAGCTCTGTGGGAATCGCAATGGCAATCCTGTTTCATCCAGCCTCAGCTACTTGCACAACCCATGGCAGGAGGAGCCGAGAGGAGGACAACGAGGTCCAAAAGTATCTTTCTGACGGTTGAGGTTTATCTCCGTGTGTGTGACCGACCGACCGACTGACTTACTGCATGTGTGCGTGCGTGCGTGCCCGTGCATTTGAGTTTACAGGCGACAGGAGGCCTAGGCTATTTGGAATTAGCCTCACTATGCACAGTTCATTCAACGTGGAGCATTCTGAGCAGAAAGAGGGTCTTATTTAAATGATAATGAGGGACAATCCATTGGATTTAGTGCTGCTGAAGGAAGGGGAAAAGAGGGCTAAAAAAAAAAATCCATTAAAACGCCAGCGGTTCATAAGCCACAGGGTCGGCATACAGCTAAACACTCGCTCTTAAAAGCCATTATACATGGCTCTCAATGGATTTCTGCAGCGCTTAGGACTTCAAAAGGATTTAAAAACCCGCCCCAGAGAGGGACGCGGTGGCTGTGTGCGTGCGTGCGTGTGCATGTGTGTGTGTGTGTGTGTGCACGCGTATGTGTGTGCACGTGGTGTGTTTTGATGGCGGCTGTGATGAGAGAGATGGGGCGGGGGCCAGTCGCATTTAAGGGTTAACAAAACATCCCCGGAGAAGAGAGATGTTGCTAAATCCGCCCCCTAATCCTCTCCTCCCCCTTCCCATCAAACCCACAGAGACAAGAGACCAAGTGGGCGTGGCAGAGGAGTGGGGGGGGGACGTCTGTAGAGAGCCGGCCAGTCACAGCTCCTCTTCAAACACAAGGAACTGGCTGCATAGAGGTCTTCGCATCTGAGAGCTCTCTACACCGTGATGAGGTCAGGTAAGCTGGTAGGCAAGTGGAGGAGCGTGCGCGCACACACACGCGCGCACACACACACACGCGAGCGCGCACACACACACACACACGTGCACACACACACACACACAGAGACAACATTCAGCAGCCCCCCATCCCTGCTTTCTTCGCTGCAGGACTCAGATGCTACCATCCCCCACATGCATCTCCCTAATCCCCTGTGTGGCTTGGTGCCGAGGCCCCACAGCACTGCAGGCACAATTACCTAGTCCAAATAAACAGATAAAGACCCAACCGTGGCAATGAACAAACAACACCCCCCCCCCCTCTCAACACACACACACACACCCCACCCGCTTCCCAAATTGATGCACAACTGTTTTTTAACAGCGGAGCATCGCATTTGTCTCCATTTCCTTTGGGCGGGAAGACAAGAGAAATCCATTTCGCTGGTTGCCGGCTCGCCGTCATTAGTTAAGAGCTCTCAGAGCCACGGAGCCACTTTGATGTCGGGGGAGGCGGAGGGGTGTTCGCGCTTCACAAAGAATTAGCGCTGCTCTCGATGTGGCGTCGGAGGGTTTTGATGGCGAGGGGGTGACAAAAACAGGAACTAGAGTGAGATGGCGTTTGTGAAAATCCCTCTGTGTTCAGTGCTCATGCCTTCACTTAGAGGAACACAACAGAGAGAGAGATTACAGACAGGGAGAGAGAACACCAGGGAGAGAGAGAACGCCAGGGAGAGAGAGAACACCAGGGAGAGAAAGTGAGAGAGAGAAAACCAGTGAGAAAGAGAGAGATTACAGACAGAGAGACTGAACACCAGGGAGAGAGAGAAAACCAGAGAGCGAAAGTGAGAGAGAGCAAGAGAGAGAGAGAAAAGCAGTGAGAGAGATAGAGAGAAAAAAAAACAGAGAGAGAAAACCAGTGAGAGAGTGAGAGAGAGAGAGAGATAGAGAGAGAGAGAGAGAGAAATATATGGAAGGCACAGCGATCAGCGTCTGTGCACCATTTATTTGGCAGCAGATTAGAGAGACATGCCACATCTAACACCGTTGGCGATTACAGCATGCAATTTTCAACCGTGCACTCCCACCCATCCACCAACTCCCCCATCACCCCCTTCCTCCCCACACACACACACACACACACACACCCTAGCCCGCTGCGCCCCCTCCCATGCACTTGTCGTATATCCCTGTCAGAGCTGTCAAAGCGCCATCGGCCCCCTTTTATCTGCCAAGCCCTCCTCCTTCCTCCTGACTTTTTCATTTAAAAACAAGGCTTTTACACAAATTCAGGAGAAATAGCGCGAGGAGGCGGGTTGGGGGGAGGTGGTCAGAGAGGGAAAAGAAAAAAGTCGGAGACGGGGGCCTTTTTTTCCCCTCTACAATGCTAAAATACCGAATAGCCTAAAACAAGTTCATTAAAATAGTTTTTACTCCATCATTTCCCCCCCCCCCCTCTCATAAGAGTCTCTGCTGAGAAGCAAATGTTAACCCCCCCCCCTTTCCCCTTCTCAGCTAAATGAACTGTCTGATTGAATTTAGTTAGGTTTGGGAGGCCTGCTTGACAGGCATTAGTTAGGAAGCATATTTCTACATTCATTTAAAATGAGTCGCTGGGGCTTGCGCATAAATTCTCATTACTTCTTCTGTATCTAAATTGCATTATTTCATCCCCTGTGCTGAGCCGATGTCTGGCCTCCATTTGCCGTCACACGCTTCTCATCCTTTAAACCGGCTATCGTACAGACGTGGCTGTGACAGAAATGGAACTGCTCCTTTAACTCTTTCCATCCTCGGAACAACAGTCAACCAGCATATGCGGATAAACCACATCCGGACTAACATCGTAATAATACCATGTTCTTTTATGGCATTATTACAATCTGTTTTCAATGAATGTGCACATCCAAATGGGTACAAATATCCCCTATGTGGTTGTCTTTAGTACATGTGTGCAGCCAAATCAAGAGCAAGCTTGCGTCTAACTAAAAGACAATACAGGACCACAGCTGCAAATAACGCCAGGCCAGTGCTGTGCTTTATTCTCCACGGCTCAGGGATTCATGAGGCGAGAGCTGGGAACAGCAGGCGCTGACATCTCAGCTGCAGAGGACCTCTGGCCCGGCCTGTGAAAGTGGATAGGCGGAAATCTCTATCGGAGGTCATGGAGCGCGAGTTTCAGGGTCTCACCTCGCTGAGGTGCTCCTTGGAGTTGCTCCTGTGTGGTCGGTTGAGCTCCTGCACCATCTCTTCCTCGACCACATGCACTTTGACCGGGCGCACGGCCAGAGCTTTGATCTGTGTGACACGGGGGAAAGGAACAGATGTTCACACCCAGACATAGAGGGGTGAACAATACAACATTCGCTCCACTCCGGGTCGTTTCACACTGTAGGTCGCATTATACATGTAGTTCCCGTTGAGTCCTTTGATTGGACAACCAGCACTGATGACCATTGATTCCACAACATTCTACTAATAAGTAACAGTCAGCACAAACATGAGTACTGCGAAATGATTATACTTCATAGAATGTCTGACGATGTGGCTTGTGTGGTGGTCATGGGCTGCAGCTTCTGCTTTTCATGACATATGCAAGAGGAAGTTACAAGGCTAATTCTTGAAAAACGTCTGCAAAATCAATGGAAATGTGCAGATGCGTATTTATGATATGCGGAATGCTAGTATGCTATCCTGCAGTCAGGAAGCAAACTTTGAACGTGTTGCTTGGCAACACCATTTGTAATGGAATCCTGAAGGAACTATTTTTGTTTCTGCGTCAGAAATAAATAATAAGCACTATTTGCCTATATGATGCATTGTTTATGTTATCGGTATAACCACAATATCACGTCCTAGGGTGTGCTGTATTGACATACTGCAGCTGGATTGGTATCGAGAGCAAGACAAAACAGTAGAAAAACCATCTCCTCAAAGAGTGAGCGATCAAGCAAGAATAACTTCAACGAGCGTCATTTGTGAAATATCCAGACACCATATTGTAACTCGAAAGCAAACACCAAGTTAGACTGCTCTCCCAGTTCGGTCATGACCACAACACCCACCGGGACCACTCATACGAGACTTACCCTGCCATAACATGAGGCGAACACAAAGGAATCACTGTGTGTGTTGTCTGTGTATCACTAAATGAAGAACAGCAGTGGCTGTAGCCAAAACACACACAGCCCTTAACCTTGGCTCGCTGCTGCTATCAATCTGCCACCAGCAGTTCAGTACCACACAGTGCAGCTATAGACAAACAGTGGCTGAACGTCGCGCTCAACCGCGCTACTTTGAATACAGCCGTGGATCTCCGTTGGACCTCTCCCGTCATACTGCGTAGACGGCTGGCTTTACCGCGGGCCTGGCTAGACCTGCCACCGCCGCTGGCCGGGACCCAGAACTCCCAGACAGATGGGCAAGAGCTGGCAGGCTCCACGAGAAGGACTCGGCACAGGTGCGCCGGGAGCCAATCGCAGCCCCCTTTCTCGACTGCAGCAGCGGCCATGGGGAGTAATCCATTTGACTAGCAGCTTGCGTGCCGCCTACCCCCACAGTAGAGCATAGGCACCGTAGCTGGCCCTGGGTCTCCCTGCTCTCCACTGTAATTTAAGCAGATCACTGCAACAATTAACCTTTCCCGGTAAATATCAATTATGGCCCCCGGCTGGGCTGGAATTAAAAGGGTCATCAGCTAATCTGACAGGTCCTGTACGCTACCACCTGGCTGGGATAGATGGAGGGGGGGAGGGGGAGAGAACTCGATGGAGAGAGAGAGAGAGAGAGAGAGAGAGAGAGAGAGAGGGAGAGAGAGAGAGAGAGAAAGAGCGAGCGAGCAACTAAAGCTTGTCTACCCTCATGCCCAGCAGTCCACGGCCCAAGCATGCGCAATTCCCTTTTAATTACCCTGCAGACACCAGGGCACGCCCGCTGATTGGCCAGGGAGGGCATTAGCAATTGGCCGAGGTCAGCGGTGACTGCATGGGGGGCGGGGGAAGAGACGGGGGGTAGGAGGGAGGGGAGGTTGGACAGCGAGGCAGGGAAGGAAGGCTGCTGTTGAGCAATCAGGCTGCAGGAGGGAGGGAGCTGGGACGAGACCTGGCAGGTGGGCCTAATCAGGCTCTCTCTCTCTCTCTCTGCTAGCTGTCAGGCTAATCACGCCGTGCATTTCAAAATAGATGTCAGCCTCCCTCATGATTTGCCTCTCTCCATAGGAGAGGCACGAAACAGAGTCCTCCAGGGCGGGGCGGGGCGGGGGAGGGGGGCTGAGGGGGGGCGAGCAGAGAGGCAGAGGTCCCTGCCGAGGTACAGTCGGCGTGGCGTCGGCGTTGAGTGCAGCTGCTGATTACTTTGTTTACCCAGCATCGCGTTTACGAAAGCGGACAGAGTGCTTCCCCCTCCGCTGGGGCTTCACATTACCCAGTCAGCAATCAGCCTGGTTATTGATCAGACCAGAGTGTCTAATTAGCCACCTAGCTTAATGATGCTGTTTGCTAGGGCTGCTCCCCAAGCTATTGTTCAGCAGGACAGGAGAGCAATTGATCTAGGCAGGAATTCACAGACTCTGACAAAAGATTGGCAGCCCTTGCGGCCTGTGATTAAAGCAGGCGCTAATTTCCTGTCTGGGGAGGTATTTAATTGGCCCTCGACTCTCGTTAAGTGTTGTTTGTTTTTCCTTTCTTTTTTCCTTTCTTTCTTCAAGAGCGCGGGTGTAACGGAGCTCAAGGTCTCTGCTGAGATCTCATTGGTGGTCACAGATCAAGGTCATTTGCGGCCCAGTGGCACTTAAGGATCATGGGAAGCCTTTGAGCCGAACTCTGGGAAAACTAGAGGGAATTGTATCTGAGAGACATGGCTGGGTTAACAGTGCCATTGCATACTGGTTTCATTATGCTGATTAATTGTGTTTACAACAGCGAAGGGCTGGCCCGAGCAGCTCGGGTCAAAGTTAAACAGGTAGGGTTCAAGCAGCCGGCAGAGCGGATCGACGGGTGGTCTGGAGGGGGTTCTCTCAAGATGAGAGATCGAGGAGAAGCAGAAAATAGCAGTGAGAAGTCAGGCCCCGCGTTTTACATGAATAATGTACTGGAAATTAGCACCATTAGTCTTGGTATTGAACATGTCTGTGGTTTCCCTCTGGAGGCCACTGCTCTGTGCTCTTTAATTATCTTCAAAGGGCCCTCCAGCATCTTCACCACCCTCCCAAGATGGGGAGCACTGACTTGGGCTTGTTCATTTACACTACTTGAGCGCTGGCTACGGACGTACTTTAGCTGTGACCTACCTGTGGCAATGACACAAGCGGCTAACAACCGAGACCCTTTCTCCCAATTTAATTAACTTTATTGGCATGACGCAACAGTGTAGATATTTTTTTATTTTAAAACATAGATATATATAATTTACCAACTAACATAATATAATCATAACAACAAATTGAGAGCAACGGAAAAAAAAGGTAAATTCTGCTAAATTGATAGAAGCAAGGATAATAGATTCATTAAATCTCTCTCTAGAGATAGAGAAATCTGGATAGGAAACCTCTCTCTCTCTCTCTCTCTCTCTCTCTCTCTCTCTCTCTCTCTCTCTCTCTCTCTCTCTCTCTCTCTCACTCTCTC
>JAODOY010000024.1:4342899-4355542 GCA_025399855.1 Forbesichthys papilliferus | reverse complement strand
GAAAAGATATGCTCACATATTTGCAAATATGTGAGGGGTGTACTCACTTTTGTGAGATACTGTGTGTGTGTGTGTGTGTGTGTGTGTATTATAACACATCAGACTAATTAAACCAACACTGAGCCATGTTTCGTAGAGCAGAGGTCCTCCGTTTGAGTATAACTTACCTTACTTCTTCTCGATGGGTTGCCAGATGACGAGGATTCTGAAGTGGGTCAGAACCAGAAGCTTGAGTACCGTTCATGTCCATGCCCTTGCTCCCTAGGGAGGAGGCCACTCCCTGCCCATCCTGCAGCAGGAGATCCAGACGGTTGGGGAGATCCAGGAGCGCTTCCCTCTCTTCCGCAGCCTCCCTGTGTACAATGACGAGGCCGACCCTTTGGTGGGCTGGTCCACACCCCTGGCATGGAGGGCCGATGTCACCTATGCTGCCATGGTTGTCAAGGTAACGCACAGGATGAGTACAGCAAATATTTGAAATGCATTTCAATGGAAGCAAAAATGTAATTGTTCTGGTCTCTTAAGTAGGCGTAGACGCAGCGCCCAGATAGCTAAATATACCGTGCATGGCCTGGAGCAATGTCAATTTACCTCCAAACAATTAGCTGCAGAAATACCGTTGTGGATTCAGATTGATCGTAGGTACTTAATAATTAATGTCATATACTCCAAATACCCATTAACGCCCACAGAGATAAGTAATGGGCAAAATTATGGTGAAATCTGTGGAACTTTCCATTGACTTTCATGGGGTGAGCTGTACTTGTCATGACACACAAAAAAATACACGTTAGGACATGTTTTAGGACAATATACTGTAGGATATTGTCATAAAAACAAAACATACATCCAGCTCTTTTCTGCCAGAGAAAAACTTGTTATGGACGCTGTATGGATGCTATATTAACGCTGTATGGATGCTATATAATGCTTTATGGATGCTATATAATGCTGTATAACGCTGTATGGATGCTGTATAATGCTATATGGATGCTGTATAACGCTATATAGCGTTTTATGGATGCTATAACATAATATGGATGCTATATAATGCTATATAACGCTATATGGACGCTATATAATGCTATATAACTCTATATGGATGCTGCATAATGCTATATAATGCTATATGGACGCTATACAATGCTATATAATCAAGGCTAACCATCGCCCTCCCTCTGCCCAGGTGATCAGCCAGCACCAAGAGCTACTGATGTCTTCCAGGAACAGCAGCATGAACTACACGCTGCTGAGCAACGACAACGCCTTCCTCAGCTACCACCCCTACCCGTTCACCCAGCGCACCCTGACCGCCCGCTTCCAAGTCAACAACACCCAGCTGCCCCACGTGCAGCTCATCCGCAAGCCTGCGCTCACCATCATGGGACTCCTGGCTCTGCTGGGTGAGTGCAGGGCAGCTGTATATAACAGTCTGTAAGAAATAGCTGGGAGTCTGAGGCAATCAAATTTGCTTGTTTGTTTTTTTGTTGATATTCTTAGAGAAAGTGTAGGTTTTCATGTAATTCATGTAGATCATCAACATGGGGTATGCAGATACTTCAGAGGCCAAATTATTTGATCCAAACCATTTTGTCTGATAATACACTATAATGGCTTAGCATTGTGTACAAACGCCATTACAAAATGCATGGTAATATGGCCGCCATACACATTATTGTTAGCCTCACTTTAATAAGCAATGACGAGCTCTCTGTCGATTATAAACGGGCTGATACAGCCAGCGCCAGTGTAGCTCAAGGAGTAACGAATATTGTAATGAATAATTAAAAATATTTTTTATCAACAATGATGTACAGTGTCAACGTTAATAAAGTTATTGTCCCCACCAAAGGAGAGACGCAGGTCTCTCAGACTGTGGACTCGACGGTTGCCAATGACGCCACCGTGGGGGTTGTGGCCAGTACACACACACCTCTTACACCAGGAACGTCAGACAGCTGGCAGGCAGCTGTGTTGGTCTACAACAGCCATGACAACAGCACCTCGGCTGACACTGATGATGTCACGGTTTCCATCAGAGGGCTGTCTGGACACAAGGGTGGGTTGTCTAATGACTTATACTGATTACTAATTCTCAAGACTGTTGACATACTTTATATGGGGTGGTGAAGTAACTCAGCAGAACTTCAGATTATGCACATTAAAAGGTAAGTAAGCCAAGCGTAAGGTAACACACTTCAACAAATCAACTAAACATCTCCTTGCATTCTGCTAGTTTACCTATCTCTGTGCGTGCTGAACAAACTATTTGTTACTTCTACACAGCCCTGGCTCTGTAAATATGAACATGAATCAGTGGCAAACATCACTCACAATAACATCATAGCCTTGTCAACGCGTTTCCAGTATGGGCCACAGCTTCTGAAGACGCATTGAAGGCAGAGCGTTTGTTTTGATTTGAGAATTACTTACTTTACCTTTAATTACTGTCTCTGTATAAACTAGTCATTAATGTCCCTAATGTATGTAGAAGGTGTGTTATACTGGCATATTACATGACATAATGATACCCATATAAATCCGTTGGTTGTCCATCAGGGCTTGTGTATGTCACATATTACATGGACAACAATGTGACCAACCCATTCCAGCTGTGGAGGAGCATCGGCAGCCCTGACTTCCCCTCTGCAGAGCACTTTAGACTGCTCAGAAGCACGGAGGTCCAGTATGATGAGGAAACACAGGAGGATTCACTAAAGCATGCAACACATGCACAGTGCAGTGATCCAGTGCTGCGTCTGGTTGTTTCAGGACCCTCGGGTGGACGGACCCTGGCCATTACCTGTAGGTGACACGCTGACCCTGAAGACCGGGCTCTGTGTGCCCTCTGTTTTCCTCATCCATGTATGTGCTCAGCCCAAGGTTGTGCCAGACCAGGTTGGGACTACACTCATTCATTCACTGTATGTTCTGCTTAAGGTTTTGTCACGGTAGACGAATGCTAGGATTCTTTGTTTATATGTAACGGAATTGGATTTGCCTTCTGCTCAGGTGAATGGGTTACGCTTCATCAGAATCACAAAAGGCCAACTCCTTATTGTCTGGTCGGATCACTGTGTTGATTCCAAGTAGGTTCACACAACACACATGCTCAGCTCTACGGCTATGCACTACTGAAGTTAAAGTTTATGGAAAATGTAAGATACAGACAGATCAAGTTAAATATATTTGATCAACATTAAAAGTAGCAATGTATATAAAATATACTGCAAACCAGTTGCAGTATAATTTTCTATTCTATAATTCTCTGAAAATTGGTGTTATGGTCAGTCATCAAGTAGCTAAGCTTTTTTAAAGTTTGAAATGAAAACTATTGTAGCTACAGTGCATCTGGAAAGTATTCGCAGCGCTTCACTTTTTCCACATTTTGTTATGTTACATCCTTATTCCAAAATGGATTAAAATATTTATTTTCTCTCAAAATTGCCTTCAAAATGTTCCTTCAAAAAAAGTTTGGAACCACCAATCATTCCTAGAGCTGGCTGCCCGGGGAAGAAGGGCTTTATAGTCAAGGAGGTGACCAAGAACCCTATGGTCACTCTGACAGAGCTCCAGCGTTACTCCGTGGAGAAAGGTTAACCATTTCTGCAGAACTCCACCAATCAGGCCTGTATGGTAGAGTTGCCAGACGGAAGCCACTCCTAAGTAAAAGGCACATGACAGCCCATCTGGAGTTTGCCAAACAGCACCCGAAGGACTGAAAGAAAATAATATTGTCTGATGAAACAAAGATTGAACTCTTTGGCCTGAATGCCATGCGTCATGTCTGGAGGAAACCAGACACCGCTCATCACCTGATCAATACCATCCCTACAGTGAAGCATGGTGGTGGCAGCCTCATGCTGTGGGGATGTTGATCAAAACCTTCTCCAGAGCTCTATCAACATCAGACTGGGGAGAAGGTTCATCTTCAACGACCCTTAGCACACAGCCAAGATAACAAAGGAGTGGGTTCAGGACAACTCTGTGAATGTCCTTGAGTGGCCCAGCCAGAGCCCAGACTTGAACCCCATTGAACATCTCTGGAGATCTGAAAATGGCTGTGCACAGACGCTCCCCATCCAACTTGATGGAGCTTGAGAGGTCCTGCAAAAAAGAATGGGGGAAAAACTGCCAAATGTAGGTGTGCCATGCTTGTAGCATCATACTCATAAAGACTCGAGGCTGTAATTGCTGCCAAAGATGCATCAAAGTATTGACCAAAGGCTGTGAATACTTTTTATTTGATTTAATACATTTGCAAAAATGTAAAACTTTTTTTCGCTTCGATATTATGGGGTTGAATTCTGAGGGGAAAAAATATTTTAATCAATTTTGGAATAAGACTAACAGAACAAAATGTGGAAAAAGTGAAGTGATGTGAAAACCTTATGGATGCACTGTAAATACAATATATACATATATTGAATTACTTTTGTACTACCTGTAGATGCATCAAGACATTTGAAGTAGAGTTTTCTAAGGACCATGAGCAGTTCTGCAGAATCAATAAGGACACCATATTTACCTTGTATGTCTACTCTCCAGGTAAACATATTAAATCAACTACCAACAGTTTAACTGTTTTTAACTAGAACGGTTTAAAAACTTTTTTTTATGGTTTTGAGTGTAAACTGGAAAATGTAGAATTATTTTTAATTAGCTTTATGGTGACCAAATGCAGCATTGTGTAATCATGGGAATTCCCGTCTGTAGTGTAGTTAATGGCTACATGTGTTCATGTTGTGTTTGTTATCTTTTACAGTAAACCTGGAGGTTAGCGGTATGTACAGAGTTCGAGCAGTTGACTACTGGGGAAGGCCTGGATACTACTCTCAGGTTGAGAGCTATTCAGAGGAACAATAAATGACCATACTGATAATTCAAGTCAACAACACTGTGCTTTGTGTTTTCATATATAACTATATGGTTATTTTATATATTGTATATAGTGTAAAAACATATTTTTGTAATCTGACATATTTTCTTAGAATTCATATTAACTCAAATATTGCAATAACAATTAATTAAATGAAAATGTGACCATTGCAAAACTTTGCTTTTTACTAAGACAACTATATGTTTCTAAATTAATTGTATTATATGGAAAATGTAACACAAACTGATGTTAACTGATGATAAACTGAACAGAATGCGACAAAACTGTAAGGTGGATCCTGCTACTGTGTGCTTTATTGTTTGCCATTCATTTAAAATTAACATCCACATCTTTACTTGAATATTGTGAATGGCAATCAGCAGCCCATTGTATCCTCTATAACTCCCCAATTCATGAGTGAACAATGAGTCAACAACTCCTTTAACAAGCTCCTATTATGTATCAGTGTGGAAGGCATAGCTATATACTCAGTATTTTCACTTATAGTGTTTTGTCTCATTTGTCAAACGGTCCTATACTTGTTCTACAAAAGAGAATGTCCTAAAGGGTGACTTAAGTAAAGTTACAAGGCACTGTGGGCACTGAAAGGTAAATCCCTAAACTCAGTTTTACTGGTTATATAGCTAACTCTAAATTGTAAGAAGACAGAACATTTAATAATGTAAGAAAAACAAGTTACCTACAGGGTAGAATTAATATGTAGGCTCTAGAAGGTAAGACGCTTACATGCCATATTAGATAACACTGAAATATAAATAATCACCATTTCTATGGTTTTATCACTTGTATTGGTAAATAAACTGCTTTTCACTCGCATTGACTTTTGTGGTGGTCATCCACATCATTTGATATAAAAAAATTCAGTTTTAACCCCCGCAATTCAAGTGAATCACCTTTTGCTAACAATATCGTCACTGTTCTTCTGCCTGTTAAAATATTTTAGTGAACATCTTGGGAATAGTAGAATCAATCATGCTTATTACATACAGTACATGCTTTGCCTCTATAGAAATAATAAACCATATACCGGTAGTTTGGAACTATATTGTGCACACATCAAACTAGTCACACATATCTATCATATCAACCACTGTAAACATAATATTCAGCTGTTCCTGTTGTCAAAGTAAAATGTATGAGTTTGTTTGCCAATAGGTGTCAAATATTTACAAGACAAAAATCATGGGAGTTTTGTTTTTATTTGAGTACAAATAAGTCATTGTTTTCAGTACAAATTAAGTTAGTAGCATTTGAAATTACAATCCTGATTCTAAATGATTTGTTTTTACATGTCATTAAAGTAACTACCAAGTACTGTGTCTCGTGACACAGAAAAAGTGTGATGACAGAAGTAATGGTGAATTCATCAACAAAATGAAAGTCAAACAGAGGCAGTGGAGAAACATTGAACTTTGGTTCAATGTAAAAAAAAAACTAATGTTGGATACCCAGAGCTTTACTTCAGAATTGTGTCTTCGCTTGCTGCAAGATAAGAGAGTTCATGTCATAAATGCTGTTAACCCATTTTCAATATGTATCCTGCACCAATGTACAGTCAATATTTAGCAAATACAATTACACTGATAATAAAACAAAAGCTAAATATTTCTAATTACATTTTAAATGGAAAATATGGTTAATCTCTTAACAGGATCATGCAAAAGAAAGTGATGAGTTTACCTAATGCAAGTTCCTTGGCAATGCGCTCCCTCTCCTCCCGAATCTTTTTCTCCTCCTCCTCCACCCTCCTCTCCTCAGCAGCAATTGGTTTCAGATTATCTGAGATATTTTGAAAATATCTATAATATAATTATGACTGGCTTATTTATTGTCTTACTTTACTACCATTCATTAAAAAAATGTCAGTTGGCCAATATAACCACGTTATCCTTGCTGTGCTAGTGTAGTCCACAGTATACTTCAAGCCAACGTCATTTAGGCCGAGATTTCTTAAAGGTATGCTATTGCAAGCTAAATGTAATATAATACACTTTTTGTAAAATTCAACTAATATCTCCTCTTTCGTTATCCGATTGTTTTCTGTGCGTGCCTGTCTACACAACCCTGGCTCCATAAATAGGAACATAAACAAAGTGGCGAACACTGCTTGTATCAACAAAGTCGTAGCACTACACTTTGCTTCACAATGCATTTCGAGGTGTGAGGTGGCGCCGCGGAGAACCGCAGAGTGATACAGTTTTTAATTCAGCTCTAAATTAGGAAGCATTCTTGAGAATGACTGACCTGCCTTTAACTCTGGTCCTGGGGACACACTGCCTTAAATGATTTAGGTGTCTCCCTGCTCCAACACATCTGATTCACATGAATCAGGTGTATATTCACAAACCTTAATCAAAGGTGATACTGCTACTACAGGGGCCATTGTTTTACATCTTACAACACTGGCTAATATGCATGTGTTACATCGACACAAGAGAGGTGACTACCCGCGTTAGAAGGCTTCAGGATCCTGATAATGCTGTAATGACACTGTAGGCTGTTAGTGTATGGATAAAGACTGCAAAGACACGATCAAAGAAGATACAACATAATTCATTCAAAGGTGCATCAACTGCTGACTTGAGTCGGCTGATTAGACCACTTGTCAAGTTGAAAGCAGGCGACCCTATTCTGAAACTGCTGATGGAACGTGTTAGTTGTCATGTCCAACATGTGTGGGTTGAGAGACACGGCCCGTAAAGTCTAGAGACAACTTCTCTCAACACCAGTCTAGCTTTTCAGGCCCTTTAACTCTCATGCTACCCAAATTAAAAAATAAAATGAAAGGTATTAAGGTTTAAAAATAGGTGACTTTAGTGATGCTAAAGAAATAATATTAATATTTGTAACCATCAAAATAAACACACCTCTCCCTTCAATGTCACAGGGTGCTCTGTCAGAAGCACCGTCCCCCCACATTGGACAAGCATTGTCAAGGCTATGGTATTGTTGTGCGGTCTGTTACCATTTACAGAGCCTGGGCTGTGTACTAACTAGGGTAGGGTGACACATGGCATTTTTCATCACACAGAACAGGCAGCTAACTGACCATGAGCAGATATTTGCTGAATTGGACAAAAAGTGTTGTCTTACGATTGCTGACCATACCTTTAATGGGATTTAAATGACCATACTTTGTAAGACGTTGATTTTTGCTCAAATATATGTCTATTGCATTAAATAAATAAGACATAACTTACCATATCTCCTTTTGCCATAGATGATACCAGCAATTAAAGCTGAATACCTTGCTGTCTGTAATGACATGAAGATGCACACCATTACTCTCGAGCGTGAGCTTATGGCTGTTCAGTTTTACTGTTCTGACTGCTTAACACAATTAAGTATATAAACATTGTTTTATTATATCATATGTACAAGTATAATGGATTAATGTACTCTTTAAGTTGCCCGTTTGACTGTTGCATGCATACGGTACGGTACGGTACCGTACAGTTTGTTGGCATACTGTAGGCTACTTGGATTCGCTGTACCTTACAAGCTAACTTCATAGCTTGCCAGTTAGCCGAGTCGCCGACCATACATATTTCAACATATTGCATTTTAATGTTGTAAAAATGTACATTCACAAACCTTAATCAAAGGCGATACTGCTACTGGAGGGGGCATTGTTTTACAGCTTACAACACTGGCTAATATGCCTGTGCTACATCAACAGAACAGAGGTGACTTTACCCGCACTGTGAATTGTGGGAGAACCGTGACGTCAGAGAATTACAAAGTGACAAAATATTTAGTCAAATTACTCAAATATATTAAAGACATGGGCAGTCAAATTATTAAAACGTCTGCTGCTGTAAGCTGGCAGGCAAGCACTGTACAAAGTGTAGTATTTTTATTTATTAAATTAGTTAGGCCTACACGGTCCACCGTTCACAGATCACACTGCAATCAATGCTGCAGAATTGCAGTCTGATTTGAGGACCTGTGATCTCAAACTCACTGCTCCATATGACCTGATCTCATGTCACTCTCTGTGATTCTCTTATTTTTTTTCATGCAGATCTTTCCATTACATTTTGAAGCACTGACAGCAGAAACTACTATGTGAATTAGAATAACTAAATTATATGTTCTCTTTAGTTAAGTGTAAAACATCAAGATGCCAGTCAAATGATTATGACTATAATCCCGTTTATGTGTTAAATCCTACAGTCAAACGGTCAATAATTGCATGTTATTAGATTATTAATGCAATATGCCTGTATTTTGAATGCAGGAAAGTCACATAAAGTATAGACTTATAGCAGCAGTAAGTAGAGTATAGAGAAGCAGACATTACCAGTATGCTAGTAAGTTCTATTTGACTGGATTGACTATCATTAGACAGAATGTAGAAACAAACATTATGGAGTGAACCTGCTGATTGAAACGTATTGCTTTCAAAAAATCCGATTGGAGAACAAGCATGCATTCTTTTATAACAATATAGCAATTGCCCCTTTGTATTGTAAAGGTTAACCAGATCTTAATGTTTGTTTTTTGAAGATTGTGCCTGTAAGTTGTATGCCACAGCTAAAGATCAAAATTAAGTATTTAGGTAACCAGAGATAGTGACAATAAATGTGCCTGATGCGCTCTACATGTGCATTGCAGAGGAATGAGCTGATGAGGTGTTCCGCATCACCCGCTCAGCTCATAGAGAATGTAAATAAACACGATGATTGCTGTTTATTTAGCCATAACTGAATCCTATAATAGGATTTCTATCTTAAGCAATGTTACTGTTAGACTACATACATGCCGTAATCTCCAAAAGATACAGTATATGGCAAGGCAGCTATTGTATTGTTACACAATACAGTCATGTTTCAAATAAAGATATAAAAGTAGAGATGCAGTTGGATTTTCCAGCGAGATTCCAAAAGGTTACAGGTAGATTAACCAAGAGACAGTTGTATTTACGGGGGGACAACTATATTGATTATTCTGTCACCGCAAAACTGCCAAACATACAATCACGAGAACACATTTGAAGATGTCTTTATAAGTGTTAATTAATGTGGGTATTGTTTGAGACATGCATCTGACCTATGTCGCATCATCCTGACAGGGGATAATAGTATTTAGATATCCTGTAAGCATGCAGATCCTCTCAGTCAGCAACATTAATGGGGCCATGAGGCATCGAGCTCATGTCCTCTGTGCTAAGCTTGGGGGAAATGAATCGTCAGTAGATCTGTTGCCTGCTGTGTGGCCCAGGGCGCAGAGATGGCGACCAAGGTGCTCAGCTTGATGAACAGGAGGCAAAGCCTCTTCCCGAACTACAAAGTCACCGGGTCAGACAGTAACCGGAGACCCTCAGAGGAAAGCGTTCTTCCTTTCGCCAAGGACAGCTGCCTCAAGACATGGAGCTCCATGCAGGAACTTAGCACGGATATCTACGACATTTATGCCGAGTATGCGGAGGAAGAAGATGAGAATCTGGCCCACAGTCCCTCACGAGGCAGGTTGTTAGCTGCCAAGAAGAACTACATGATCAACATAAATGTAGGAGGGAAGCTTTACCAGATAGCCTACAGAATGGCTGCCAAGTACCCTAAGACCAGAATAGGGCGTTTGGCCACGTACACTGACCACAACATGAAGCTGGACCTGTGCGACGACTACACGGTGACCAACAACGAGTACTTCTTCGACAGGGACCCGGACGTCTTCCACAGCATCTTTAACTTCTACAGGACGGGCGTGCTGTGGATCAAGGACGAGCTGTGCCCTCGCAACTTCCTGGAGGAGATCAACTACTGGGGCGTGAGGATGAAAAACACCCACAGCTGCTGCCGCATCTCCTTCGAGGAGCGCCAGGACGACCTGAACGAGCAGCTGAAGATCCAGCGGGAGCTGGAAGCTGAGGTGGAGATAGAGGAAAACGAGGAGCTCTTCCAGGACATGTTCATGGGTCAGCTGCGCTGCGCCATTTGGAACCTGATGGAGAAACCCTTCTCCTCCGTCTTGGCCAAGGTGATGGCCGTGGCCTCCAGCCTGTTTGTCCTGATCTCCCTGGTTGCCATGACACTCAACACGGTGGAGGATATGCAGTATACCACCACCACAGGCCAGCTTAGCGGGAAGACGTACTGTGAATACGTGGAGTCATTCTGCATCGCGTTCTTCACCATGGAGTACGTGTTGCGGCTGGTGTCCACACCCGACATGAGCGCCTTCTGCAGGAGCGTGCTCAACACCGTGGACCTGATCGCAATCCTGCCGCAGTATATCCAGGCCATCCTGGAGTTCTTCGACAGCGAGGAGAACTACATGAAGCACGAGGCCGACATGCAGGCGGTGGGCCAGGTGGGAAAGCTCGGCCAGGTGCTAAGGATCATGAGGCTGATGCGGATCTTTCGTATCCTGAAGCTGGCACGGCACTCCACGGGCCTGCGTGCGTTTGGCTTCACCCTGCGCCAGTGTTACCAGCAAGTAGGCTGCCTCTTCCTCTTCATCGCCATGGGCATCTTCAGCTTCTCTGCTATGGTGTACACTGTAGAGCATGACATGCCTCACACCAACTTCACCAGCATTCCACATGCATGGTGGTGGGCTGCTGTAAGTACTGCTTCTCAAGATGCAATACCCATGACCTCCAATAGGAGGTGCTCCACATTTTGTACCTGAGAAGGTGTGTGGCATTGGCAGGCAGAACTTGAAATGCCTGACAAAAAGGATATAGCATACTGTAATGTGTTATTATACAGCATTATATATATATATATATATGATGTTTTATGTTACTTCTTGGCCAGGTCTCCCCTGAAAAAGAAAATCTGCTTGGTTAAATAAAGGTTAAATGATTGCCTGGTTAAATAAAATAAAATAAAAATACAGAATAAAAAGGCAATAAAAACAATGAACAACATGTTTTGTGTTAAAGCTATACTAGTATGCATGTACTGATTTAAATGAATACATCAACTATAACAGTAGAAATAAATGCCAATGTTTACTGTTTGTGTGTGTGCATGTGTGGTAGGAAAAGGACTGGTTATTTTACTGGATGTCGAGGATGCCTAAATAATAATGATTGTCCCGTGTGTCAATGTATTCTACTTGCAGGTCAGTATTTCCACAGTGGGATATGGAGACATTTATCCTGAAACCATACTGGGTAGACTGTTTGCATTCATCTGCATCTCTTTTGGGATCATTCTCAATGGCCTGCCCATATCTATTCTCTTCAATAAATTCTCAGACTATTACTCTAAACTCAAGTCCAGTGAATATACAGCATACATGAAGAATCGAGGGAAGGTGAGATTTGCGAAGAGAACATCAAGAAAGATACAAAACATCTTCTTTGCACCTGAGGTCCAATCATGAAAAGCAATTTTTATGAAAATAATCTCTCTTGCATTGCACTATAACTGCTTATTTGTATTTGAGCGAGGTAGAAGGAAACATAACATGTATTCGAGAATGTGTAATATTCACATTTTACAGTATAAACAACACTACTGCAGCTTATGGGGGGTACATACATAGTTCTGTCTTTGGCATGTTTGGTATGCATTTATAATCTATTTGTTTCATGCAGTTGGACCATTGTTACTATGTAAATAAATACTATACTGCAGATGAAAGCATTCTAGTGGTTTAATTAATAATTAATTTATTTTCTTCTCATTAATCCTTTATACATGATGTACATACACAGTAATTCATGTGTTAAAATAAGGACACATGGATGCTATTTAACTAAATAATTAGCAACACACACACACACAC
>JAODOY010000024.1:4268002-4334184 GCA_025399855.1 Forbesichthys papilliferus | reverse complement strand
AGCCATGCTATTTTCTGATTGGCCCAGAGCTTAAAAGGCTATATCTGTTGGTCATACAGAGTAATATGACACATATTTGGACTTAAGGACTTAAGCAAGGAGTGCTCTATCGTTGATTGGGACTTTTAGCAACGCTTGTTTCTGATTGGTTAAGATCTTAAATGGCTGTAACTCGCTAACCGTTTGTCATAAAGAGTTCTTAGACATGTCTTTGGACTCGGCAGAGAGTACACTCACATATTTGTGATATAGCCATCAAAATCTTTATTCTAATCAATTTCACTGTCTTACATTTTTTCCACAGGGTCTCTATTAGGCTAGTTAATACATATAGGCTCAGTTTTTTATATTATAAGGAGAGAGGATGAGCAGGACTAATTTGTTAGATTCATGTCCTGTCAGACCTCACCACCTAATGCCCTTGCAAAGACGATGTAAAACATGTCTATAGGGAAAATACATCTTGGACCGTTTGCGCCTTACCTCTGGTCTCTCTTCCTTCCTTCTCCGAGGTCATCCAATCAGACTGTGCTGTCTGCTTGACTCCTACCAACGCTGCTTGCAGCTTTAATTATTATTATTATTATTCATTGTAATATTGATGAATATAATTTAGGGAAATATATATCAACAAAGCAAGAAAATAATACCTACAGTGTTAACATTACAGACTACTGTAGATTACGGACACAAGGAAACACCCAATTCTTTATTTATAATTTGTATACATTTTTTGTGCAGCAGGGAGTTGAATTGTATTTGTGAATATCCAATCCAGAGTTGGTGTTTGACAGCAGTGTCTCTGTGATGAATTTCCTCTAACTGTTGGCCATGATCTCAGTGGTGTCGTGACAACAGCTCTAGACTCCTCTAGAGACACCTTGGGCCTCTGATCAATGCTGGCCCTCGGGATGGTGCCATGTCATTGGCAGTGTCATACCACAGGGCTGTAGCTGCAGTGTGAGTGAACAGGAAGTCTACTTAGTTGGATAGGGAAATTCAGAAGAACATCGTTAACAACATGTGTTCTGTCAGTATATACAGGGCCTCTGCCACGCATAGTTGTGCTAAATAATAGCTCACCGTCACGCTTCCCGCAGCCAAGTGAAGTGACTCTATTCAAAAGTCAGTGTTCTAAAACAGTTGGTCATTGATATGGTTACAGCCAGCGTAAAAGCACTGCTTCTCTGACTCCATCTCTTTTCATTTTAGTCGTATGAGAGGTTAAATGAATGGCCATTTTAATCCAAACCGATATGAGCAATATTCCATGAAACAGACCCTTGAGTCTGGGTCTGGAATTGTATTGTAAACATACCTAAAATGATCTGCACTGAGGATTGGGCAGCCTATTTGAAGATTGCATAGTTTTCATATCAAAGGGGAAACGGTCGTCCTGTGGTGGCCCTTAAATCGCTGTGCACAGGGTGTGAGTACACTACCTCTGCAGTACCCTTTTACACTAGAGCTAAGCTAACGCCCACACACACCTGACACATCTCCTGGCCGTACAGCACTCTAATGAGAGGCTTTCTCTGCTGCTGCTGTTGCTGCTGCTACGACAACAGTTGAGGACTTTGCTTGACATTTGCACACTATCAGAACTTTGTGATGTTGGAGGTATTGTTGCGCAGGCACAGCAGGGTCCTCGGGGCAAAGTTAGCGGAATGCAGCGGTGCATACAAGAGACTCAACGTGAGCTATTGAATGTCACTGTGCTGTTCAAGCATGGCAATTGGGTTCGCTGCAGATGCAGAAACACATGATTTGGGTGTGTGGGTGTTAGAAGCATTGGTGCAGTCAAGCATGGCATTGTTATACATTATAGAATGAGATGTATAAATATTACACGGTGCTGCATAAGATAACGGCAATTTGCACTGAAAGCGGTTATAATTCTTCTGACTTTGCGCTGGGCTATTATTTATTTATGTTAGGTTGTTGTGTTTTTCTTTGTCTTGTCTGTCCACACTTATGAGGCAGACAACAATATTACTAGTATAGTAACTCTCTTCCTGATACACACACCACATCACTTCCTGTTCACCAGTATATTTGCTACCACTGTCTTATCCAGGGCACTGGATGTCATATTCACTATAATTACATGTTTTAATTGTTCTAATTGCTTAATGTGTTGCTCTGTGCTCACCTTTAGGCCTAATGTCTACATTCTGTCTGTCCTCAGGTTGATGAAGATGTGGCCTTGGACCAGGCGGTGAAGTTCTGTCAGATACAGCAGGCCACATCTGCCCAAAGACAGGTTAATATACTAATATATTTCTATTACAAATATGTCACTGTGTTGATACACAGTACATACAGATCAGGAAAAAAATGAATGGACCACTGCACATTTACATAAATATAATATTAAAGTAATTAGGGCTGTCCCGAATACCATTTTACAGGTTTCGAATACTTAATGGTATTTCCGAACGAGTATTTGAATACTCTCTCAAAAACACTAAACTATAATAAAGAAGTATAACATAAGTAATCTTCAATTCCTAGCTTCAGTGAGCACACATGTAAACATGCGCTGAAAATGGCCACTTTGACATGTCAATTGAGCCAGTCAGAGCTGTCAAATAGCATATACCTCCTGTATTAGTCAATAAGAGTGTGTTGAATAAATAGCCTCTCCCTCTTCTTATAAACAGAGCCAATTGCAATCAATTGTGTTGATGACACAGTGTAGGGCAGGCAATTACATCTCAACATGTGGGTTTATATGGAGACAGTAGGGATTAATGGGAAAACATGCATGCATAATGTTAAAAAAACGAATACTCGAATATTTAAATTGAATACATACACAACGAACGAATACCCGAATAATGTAATATTTGGGGCCACCCTACAAGTAATACAATAAACATTCTATAAATGGTAAATCAAATGACTGATGCAGTGGTCTTTTAATACTGTCCACACAGTGGACTATGAAGGTGAGTTTCTCCTCCGATGCATAGTGCAGCTACATTCTGCAGTTAACATGCATGCGCGCTCAAGCTCGTCAAATACATAATGTTCTCCTCTTGGGTTATTGTACCGTAATAGTGTGCATACGTCTATGTTCGTGCACGCTCAGTGTCACATGCGCCAACAACACACATTTGAAGAGGTACATGGAGTGCACGTGATGAACTTCACATCATGCGCATTGACTGGTGCGTTTGCACAAATGTGGAAAATATACTTTGGACTTTACAGATGACAGCTGCTTGTGCCTTTTGAGATATAGGGGTGTTCCACATCCATGTCTGTGGTAGTGACTACTTTGCTGTGATTCAGTTTGCCTTACTTGGCCTTATTTAATTAGGACTGGAGTCATATTTGGTCAATGTTTATAAGTCCAGTTGACTCATATACAAATATTAATGAAAATAATTTGTTATGCTCCTTGTGTTAATTAGTTTCATATTACAAACAGGTAGAGTATACTAGGTTATTTCCAGGGCTTAGACATGTCCCTGTTCAAACCTACCAGTGCTGAGAATAGCCCAAAATAACATGAAATATCCTCTTTTGTCTCCTCTGTCCTCAGTCCATTTTCCATAGTTGCCAAACTTGTTATTGTTTTAAAACGAGCACATAATACAATGTGTGTGTGACTTGCTGTAGCTAAAGGCGCCACACTTCTGTGTGGATTTGTTTTGAAAACGGGAAGTGGACACAAGATCGGACAACAGATGCCCTAACCAGTAATCATGAGCACAAAGCTTTCTGTTTAGGAGTTGTTTTCCTTGTCAGACCATAAGTTCCTCTGCCTCGGCAGTGGGAGTCACTAGCTGCCCTTGGCCCCCCCCTCTCTCCTGCATACACAGTCATCAAGGGTCTCTCTGCCCACATCCTGTTGTCACGGTGATGTTTCCCAAACCTCAGGCTGGTGAAAAGCAGCTACAGCCGTTTCACTCATGTATTCCTAAGTTGTGTCCTCTGTGACGTTTGTATGTTACCAAAATTGTGTAATCATTTTTAAGTAGCGTGAATTCAATTTAACGGGGGTGAAAGTGGGTCCGTCGTAAGTTTTGTGTTAAGTGTTGGTGTTATAAATACAAGTATGTGCTAGGACAATGGCTCAGTCTACTACTAATTCTGCCCACACTGGGCTTAGGTTTGAGTCATTGTCTTGCAAAGATGTGAAAAGTGCTTCAGACTTTGCCAGGGAATGCAGCCTGAACTAACTTAAGTATGAGGGAGGTAGTGTAAGTGTCGACTCGCGTACCATGTCAGGTGGCCCTGGCAGGCTCACCTCTGCAACTGGAAGTACATCTGATTTGAAAACTGTAACACGGTGTAACCGGGTCATGCATGTGACTTTGTCTTGTAGTCAATCCAATCACTGGCTGTGCAACATTTCACCGCCAACTCTTGTGAGGTGCTGTTATGCAATGAGATATATGAGTGACTCATCCGACTTCTTCGCTGAAAGATATGAAAAAGCCTGTCTATGCGTGTGCCTCAGAAATTAATCAATCTTTTCACCTGAATTTATGCTCCCTCAAGCCCCTCACAAGAGCAGGGTCTAGTGGTTTAAAATGCTAGTTCTCTGAATCACTGCTCTTTCACTCAGTGGTAGTGGCAACAGATGCAACTTACATTTGCTTACAGTATATTTTATATTGTATGTACTGTACTTTTAAATGCATGGTTAGTCAGTCTCAAGAACCCTTGCTAACTTTTAACTCATATTAAAACAAACTCCCTCAGAAGCTCCGCAGAACACATTGATACGCATTGCGAAGCCAAGCATCATTGTTGTTGTGAACGGTGTTTGCCACTTTATTGATCATTTTTTTAGCACGTAAGTTAGGAAAATGCCATGAGATATTTGGTGAGTAAAAATGTATTAGCTTTCAATTAGCTTACAACAGCTTGACTATATTAAGAGGATTATGCAGTGTAGGTTAAATCTAGTAGCTTGATCAATACAACATGCCTATTATTTACCTCCTCAGAATGAATCAATTGAATCACATCACTGTAACACTCTAGGATCCCCCCACTTAGCCATATCAAGCTCCATCCATGGCTTTATTGTGATTTACTAGATATATTTTATTTGGTCAAGCAATTTAATTAAAGCGTTTTGTGTTTGAAAGATAACTGAAACCGTAGCTGACATCTACAGAGGGGATGAGATGATTTAAAGCCTCATCTCAGTAATTTCGCAGAATCATTGCTGGAATCACATTTTGGGGATTTTAGTTTGACTGCCAGTAGCCCACTTGAACTTACTTCACATTAAAGACTGGAGGAACCTTCTGGTTGCCTGCGTGAAATCTGGTGCAATTCATTTTAGATACAGTGTTTTCTGTACACCAGGTCTGACTGACTAGTTCTTACCTTTGTTGTGCCCATATTTAATTCATTAGGTGGGGATCATCAAAGCTAGTTGTGGAACTGTGTGCGCGTGTGTGTTGGTAGCTGGCTTGTTGGTCCAGGTCAGAGCTGAAGTGAGCTGTGAGGTCTGTTGTTGTCAGGGGTTTGGAAGACTGCCGTGTTTATCTTAGGTCTATGCTCTGCGGCATGAGTGCCTCTGGGAGCTTCTACATACATGGCACAGACTCAGGACATTGATTAACTTAAAATCCTTGAAGTGTCACTGGCAGAAAAATACATTTTGCAACTGGCAAATAATATGGTATCTTGTTATAGCTTGCAGTTTCGTATATAAACTTAAAATAAATACACATTATGATAATGTTCAAGCACAAACTAACCAAAGTTAGTTTGACTCAGTAGCTTACACAAATATTCAGTCATTCTGCAGATTTTTCCAGATATTAATCTCTCATTCACGATAGGTGTCAATTGCTGATGAAACTTCCGATCCAGTAACTATCCGAGAATGGATAGAATTAGTTTTATAAACATTAAATATGTTAAGAAAGCAAAATATTTATGTGTTGTCATTGCGTTGTGTGAAATAATACTTTTTTTAAGCTACTTCTTCATACATTGGACTACTTCTCATAGAGAGAAGAATGTGTGGTTACAAGGCTGGTGCTTTTCATCCATTTTAAAGGGAAAGCTGTAGAGAAAGTGTATTCAGCCTCCCTTGACTGTGTTCCTCTGTGTTGCCATGACAGCGGCTGTGGGAGCAGGGCGGCTGTTGTCACAGGTTGTTTGTGCAGCATCTTGTGTTTACAAGTGGTCTTCAAAAGACACCCAGGGAAGCGTCTGCTGTTAGACGCTGGTGGAGTTGGACTCCTCGCCAGCCCTTCCACGCAGGCAGAGGAGCGTGGCAGACCACTGTCCACTTGGACTCACCCTGCACGAGACCTTGAGGAGGACGATGTGCACCCCAGCACATTCTAGCTAAACCAAACGCCGCTCTTTTCCTCTTGTCTCCGCAGTGTGCCGGCGACGCACCTACCACCCCCAAGTACGCCAAGGACCACCGCGACATCTTCTTCCCTGCCCCCGTGCTGTTGGGCCACGCTGCTTGCCACCCCCTGCCCGCTCAGGACAGCCAGGCCAAGCCACCGTACGAGCCTCTGGGCAAGGTGACCCCCAGAACCCCGACCCCGGGCTTCCACGACCCGGCACAGCACCGGAGAACCATGGCCTTCCTGCCACACACAGGTAACACAGGGTTGGAGGGGCGGATGATGGGGTTCTATGGTGTCACACGCACACTTACTGATTTCTCTGATTTGTATGTGGTGTGTTGCCAGAGGTGGCTGCTTCGGCTGCTGTTGTGTGTTAGTTTGACCAGCAGGGGGCATAAGTGGCCTTTTGCAGCTTGGTTACATAATGTTTCCACTCTGGACAGTTTTTATTTGTTCACCTGCCTTGTGGGTTTTGCAATACCCTCCCACAATTAGGCATTTGATAAAGCCACATTGCCTGACTTGAGCTCCTGAGGTCTTGGGATAATTATGTTTTGATACCCATCATGAATATTCAAGGTAAATGCAGCTTATTGTATCATATGAAATTGCAAAACTCAGTCTAGACTTGTTAATCACATTGTTTGGCAACTTAACCCAGGGAAATAATTGCCTCTAATAAGCATTCCCTTAAACTCAAATTTAAACTGGCTTTTATTTAATTTAGAGATTCGTCTAAGATTTGAATCGTCAAAAAAAAATCTATATATTAACATCATTATCACCAATATTTATTGTTACAATAATAGTGCATTTACGCATATCATTGTAAAATCCAGTTTCATAATATGACTTTACAAATATTTTCTACTATGAGCTTATACTTTCAGGCTCCTACTGGTTTGGTGTGAAGAGGGTATGTCAGCCATATTGAGATGGCTTTGAGGGCACATAGACACAACTATAACACACAGCCAAACATGAGGCAGTGCTACACTGTGGACAAGACGCCCTAGGCAGGATTAACAGAGGTCTGGGAGAATAGGGTATTGTGAGGGTTGAATGCGAGTATCTGCTCCTCGACTGCGACGTGTTTTTTCTGTTTTTGGCAGACGCTTTTATCCAAAGCGACTTACATGTAGGGCATTTGTCATTAGTTGGATAGGCCATACGCCAGCAATTGTAAGCAACCAATATTATTATTATTATATCACAATATTTACAGCATCTTGTCGTCATGACTACTTGTGAGGAACAGCCTTATTCTTCTGATATTGTGTGGGAATCTGCAGGCACGAGCTGTTGCAGGGATGTTTGCTGTGCCTGATGGGGGTCCAGCATGACTCCAAGACGCTTTACAGTAGAAGAGGAGGACACTATGGTGTTCTCAAGGGTGATGTACAGGTCCATCTGAGGACTGTCTTTCGCCGGGAGGTGGAGTATCTCTGTTTTGTCGAGGTTGAGTTTGAGGTGATGTGCAGACATCCAGGCACTTGTGTCAGTGAGACATTCAGAGATGCGAGCTGAGATCTGTGTGTCAGATGGAGGATTGGAGGTAGAGTTGGGTGTCATCAGCATTGCAGGGATATAAGAATCCATGAGAAGAAATTACAGGGCTAAGAGTAGAGTAGCGCCTAACAGAGGTCCTTGTGGGACCCATGTGTTTAGCCAGCAGGGTTTGGACAGGCGTCCATCCCAGAAGGATTTTATGGATTGTCATGCTTCAAATGCATTCTAAAAGACTACTCCTCCTTGTCACGCGTTGATAACTTCTGAACGGGGGAGCTGTCGCCCGGCCAGGTCTGTTCAGGACGAGACCACAGCCTCCACAAGGGACTGTGAACCCTGCTGTCCTCTGTGTTCTGCCTAGTGAGCACACCTTCTGTGTCCCACAGAGGAGCGGGAGCAGCTGTCAGAGGGGCTGTCCTACAGACAGCAGGAGTCTCACCTATGCCAGCAAATGAAGCTGACCAGCGTGTCCACAGGCCAGGACATCCCAGCAGGCTGGTACCAGGAACAGCCATGCCTAGGTGAGACACAACCTACTGCTGCGCTGTTATCGCCTCGGCCTGTGCTTGTGTGGGTGACCTCATGTTCACGCATGGGCCCCTCTCTTTCCTGGTGTGTGTGTGTGTGGCAGACCAGCAGCAGTACGCCAGCAGTGATCCGTCCAAGCTTCCAGACGCCAGCCGCATCCGCTCCCGTATCCCCCCCAGCATGCCAAAGCTCTTCATCCCCTCGACAGTCACCAAGTTCCCCCCCGAGATCACCGTCACCCCCCCCACGCCCACCCTGCTCTCCCCCAAAGGCAGCATTTCAGAAGAAACCAAACAGAGGCTAAAGGTATCCCATTGTCTGTGTGTGTGTGCGTGTGTGTGTGTGTGTGCGCTTTACAAGAGAAACCCAAACCCAGCCTTTTTTCCGTTTTAACCTGTGACATGACCCCCTGCTGTTTGTGTGGTGTCTGTGCAGAACGTCATTCTGTCCTCCCAGTCTGCGGCCACGGTCAAGAAAGACACTCTGAGCCAACCAGCCCTGGAGGTGCAGGAGACCTCCAGTCAAGAGTCCTCGCTGGAGAGCGAGTCAGACGAGGAGGACGATTACATGGACATTTGAGCTTCTTAAGGGCTCTATTTCTGTCTGTCTGTCTGTCTGTCTGTCTGTCTGTGTGCGTGTGTGTGTGTCCGTTTTCCCCCGGAGGTTCGGGAACTAATTCATCTCCAGGGACTATCCAGAACGGATCCTGGAACACATGGATGCTTGCTATCCACGCTGTATCTTGAACCATGAAGGATAGGCCAATTGGTAGTGATTGACCGAGATGAAGCCTGTTGCGTTTGGCCAATCACTGAGCCTGCTCCTCTGAATAGTTCTTGAACCAGTAAAAAAAAAAGTGGCCCTGCAGGAATAGTGACCTTTATCAGTTTGAATTCCTGAGTTCTTCTGCAGGAAAATGTGTGTGTCTGTGTGTGTGTGTGTGTGTGTGTCTGTCTGTCTGTCTGTCTGTCTGTCTGTCTGTCTGTCTGTCTGTGTGCGTGCGTCCCAGCTTTCAGAGCACTGCTAAACCACTTTTCCTTATTTTACCTGGGCCAGTCCAATAATGATGGAATGTGTTGTCCTGTCTTGGGCATGAGTGTTTGGACAAAAAAGCAAGGCACTCCGATGCCTGAGAAGATGCAGCCATTCCCCCCACTTGTCTGGTTCCAGTTGTTTGGTGTCATAATGATGTGTGACAGCTTCTGTTTCCCCCACAATGTGCCATTTCTGTATTCTCACACATCAGAACTCGTAACTTGCGTTAATGGTCACACTTTAATGGAGACGTGCTATTGAAGGACTACGTATCTGAACCTATGCAGATTTTTCACCTGCAAATCCATCCTGTCCTTCGTTCAGGCATCTTTTATCTTGCTACAGTATATGATACGTGTATCATTTAGGCTGTGGTTAAACCCTCACCTGAAGAACTGTCCATGACAGACTGGAGGTGCTTCAATCTGGACATGCGCTTGGCAGCATGTGCCTGTACGCTACTGTTGTCAACCACTCTGAACATTTACATAGGCACAAGGATTTAAACTGTACTAAGGACACTAAGGGGAAATGAGGACATTCAACTGTGTTCGGCTATTCTGTGGTGCATAGCACCCTGTAGCAGGTTGGATATGTCTACACATGTGGGATGTTTTTCATTCATCACTTAATTCTGTTATTTTTGTACCCAATGTATTTTTATTGTATTATTCTGTCCTAATGTATGTTTTTTTCATCATGCATTTGTAGCTAGGAGGAGCAGCTCATACCAGGAATCAGTCTTGTCACCAGCATTTTCCTAAATGATATGGGAAAAGTGTTTGTTTTTGAATATTATAAAACATATCATGATACACAACATTTTTTCCAGGATCTAAGGGTTATGTATTAGTTTAGAGATGAATAGGTGTGCGAGAGCTTTAAAAGGTCAGTTCACTTCCAGTCAACTCAGGAAACAACTGACAGGACTAATTACTAGACACATTGATTTGATTTGTTCATATTTCCTGAATTAAGTGGAATTGAAAAGTTGGAGGTTTTGGTGATGCTTTTTAAATTGATCCCTTATGGTAAAATTATCTAATTCTATTTCGACTCAGAGGAAGACGATAGAATGTTGTTGTTTTTTTTTAAACAGTTTTTCTATAAAAAGAAGGATATTTACTAATTATGTAAATTTGTCAAGTGTAAACCTGTCACAAAAAATATATAATTTTTAATGAGCAAACAAATACTGTATTATCACCCATTGAGATGTTTATTGTTTTGGTGTAATACTTTTGTAATCGACTGAGCTTCTTTTGGGAATGTGTCTTGACTAAGAGCTGCCTGGGTTTAAGGTTTTTCCTTCTCATCTAGATATCTTAGCGGTGGAGGAAAATGTGTTCTTTATATTTGGACTAAATGCATATACGATGTCACAAACCAAAAATATACTTGAGAAATGTTTACCTGGTCTTTGTGCTGCCTGCTGAAACTGCCTAATAAGTTACCCTGCAAGGGCCTCATTTATTTATGGTAACTTTGATTTTGTGTGGATTTACAGTAGGCCTATATCTTGGTTAAATGCAAGTGTACCAGCCTGTTTGGTTTCTCTACATATTTCCAGCAAATATCTTTAGTTGACTTTTAATGCCAGAATAAATTTGTTTAATCACATATGCTTACGTGTTATGCCATTAGTTTAATTTCAAAGCAATGATCAGACAAGTGCTTGTTTTGTTTGGTATTTGTCTTTTTAATTTGTCTTAGGAAGCTGTTTATAGACCTTGTTTTTGCTGGTCTTGGTTACTAACAATCAATACTGGATTTTCTCAATGTAGCAATGACTTTAAAACATGTTAACATTTTACACATCCATAAACTAGACTGATACATTGATTGAGGTATTAAATGAAAGCTATTAAAACTACATTTCACTTACATCTTATATTGAACTAATACTGAAATACTGAAAACATAATGAAAATGTGGGCATAACATATGCTCTTGTTTGCAGTAAGCAGTTATCAGTTAATGCAAACGATGAGTATGCCTTGATTTTCCTATATTGGCTGAATTTGACCATGACAGATTGACATGGAAATCAAAGGCTTTTCATTTCTGGGTTTAACTTGTATTTTTCTGTTTAAATTGGTTTAATTTAATTTCAGACCTGAAAGTGAAATCTTTTAGTTTTGAATTGGCATGTTTTTTTTTATAATTTGTGTGATGTTATCATGTATATGGCATGATAAGCATGAATAATTAATAACATTCTCACAATTTCATTGAAGCTATAGGCATGGTCAAATATAGTGTCAGCAGTGATTTGTCTGTGAGCTCAACAGTGATAGGCCAAACTGAATCTAGAGGCCACATGAGGGAAGCATACTATTTTCATTAATAAAAGTGAGTTTGATTTTCCTAGGCCTCCCTGTTGTTAATGCTTAATCTTGATCAGTAACTCTAAGCCTCATCTGCGGGTGTAGCAGTACATTTTATTGAAGATCATCTTTATAATCCGATAAGTAATTTGACCACTCCAGCAATGCGGTGTACTCAATCCATTAAAAGCAAATGAACAATAAAGTTAGCACATTAGGGAGTAGGATTATGACTATCTGTATGTGTTGCAACTAAGGTGTTTAGACATTAGCGCCTTAGCAAAAAGACATTCAATTCAGACTCATTTATTAACACTTAATCCACATGGAAAAGAAAACCGTTAACAAAAAGTCATGCCGTTATAGAACAACGTTTGCTATAAATATAAGAACCACTGAAACCGTTAAGAGAGAGTCACTTGTGAACCAACATTGGTCAGTTATATATATGTTCTACTCCCTGTTGTTGTAATAGACATCTAGGAAAGATTACTTTTTCAGCATGCATCATGTGTAGCAGGCCGATGCTTGTATTTGGCAGACCACCCTGCTGCCCACAATGACATTGTGGTCAAAGGGCTTGTACACTCTAGTGTGAAGTCTCCGACACGAGGGAAGTCATTAGTCTTCATTAGCAACTTCCAGGAGTTTCTTATGAAGTGCTGTGAAGTTGTCATTTGCCCCCATTGCCAGGCAAGCTAGATGTGAAGTTTGTTTTCTTATTTGGTCGGCCAAATGTGTCCTCGCTCACAAATGCGCTCCACAAAATAACGCTGAAAGGTAGTCATAATGAAGGCTTCCTTCATTAAGAATTGTGCAGTTTAGTGAAGCTTTTATTGTGATTTGCACTTTTCAGAGCGTGGTTCCAATAGCACAGCTTCAGAATTCAATGATGTGCCTACAGTATACTGTAGGGTTATTGGGAGTTGAGACTGGCTTGTTGAAAAGAAACTTTGGTATTGTGACTGACCTTGACACGTACAGCTATGTACAGCTATAGAACTGTTCCTATTGTGATATACTGATGTACTGTTTGGCTCCTGTGACATGAGCTTGTTCAGCCATGGACCTCTCAAAGTGGCCATTTAAGCATCAAAAGGGCATGCTGCATGGCTAATGTGAGCGAAAGGTGTGAGATTTCTCGTCAGTCCACTCCGGGGGCTCTTTATTGGGCTGCCATAGCCGTCTCATCCTTAGGACCTGGCTGTGTATTGGCAGCTGTTAACAGTTGAGCACAAGGGGATCTGTGCAGTTAAAGCAAATGGCCAGAGACTGACACCTGGAAGGTAGAGCATCAGTATTGAAGGTGAGGGTGGAACATATATAGGGAAACACGAGCTCAGGTTGGCAATCAACAAACATGCAAGCCATGCAGCCATTGTAAGACCTAAAACAGTAATGAATCCTCATTGTGACACTTTCTAACTAGAAACCTAGTTGTTATCTCAGGTTCTTCCCTGGAAAAATGGTCAAGTCATAATCAGTAAATTACTTAGGGCTTAATACAGAAAGTAAACGCTTAATGACTCATGCTGGGTGGATTAGACATGATTTAGTTTGTAGCCTACACATCATTTAAGGTTTTCTCACAACCAAGTTCAAACCCCTCGAGGCTAGCTGTTACTGTATAGTGGCCTCTGTAACACCTGTTGCCTGCTCACAGCATGTAACAGGACTGACACTACCACTGCTGAAATGTACACTGACTGGCACACTTATATCACGCTGCTTAAACCACCATGCGTTTAGAATTACAGTCAAAGTGTTTCTTCAGTAACCTTGTTCATTGTAAACAGACACGGCCATGTGTGATCTTGCTCCTTGTGAAGAGATTTATAGGAATATTCCGCGAGAGGGAGTGTTGAGGTGCCAGGAAACTTAAAAGTTTGCCCGTTAGAAGTGTTAGGTGAGGAGAGCAACGCTGTACTTGTGATGAATAACTCCTCTGCAAGATGGTTTCACATAAGGATAATAAAAACACACTTCATCAAGGCCAATGTTCTGCTACACCGAGTTGGGCTTTCACACCAGGGAATACTAGTACCTGACTCAGCCTCTCTGCTTTTAACATGAACCAAGTCCTCGCTGCTAAAATGCTTGCACACAGCTCATTGTCTGAGTGTGTCTTCCAGATGGCATCTTTACTGTGTAGCCATTACCTTCTCTGCATCGACCCAAAATAGGGCCCTTAAACAAGCTAATCAATGTTTTCACAGGCTGCCCACTCTAGCAGTAAACATCTCTGTATTATACACTTAACTGCTTGCCCCTCCAATGTTTTCTACGAATAATATAAAGAACATGTGCATCTGTGTTTTTATGTTGCTATGTTGTTAAGTACACATTTTCCAGATGTGTTGTGCTGCTATTTATAGCATTGCTCAGATTCAACACATCAGATGATGTCAGATTGCTTTTGTCTATCTAGGTATAATAAAAACGGATGCTATTGTATGCATTATGCAAACGTTTGAATACAATGAGAAGTGTTTGGTGTTGTACTAAGGAAGGGTCAAAGGCATGCGATTCAATTCAAATCACGTGTCAAACTGCAGACAGTGGAAGCCTGTTTTCAAATATTATGAAAGCAGGTCTTGTGTGTGAGCATTGGGGCGTTTAGCATTCATTTGCCTGTGGTGAGCGGAGACAGCCTGTGAATGTCGCGTGTAGATTTTCCCTGGATGTTGCTGTAGTGAGGATGGTGCGGTTGTTGTGGCAGGTCTTTATTCTCTTTCCCCTTCTGTCCCATTCAAGGCTGACTTAGGCACGTGGTGCTAACTGGCTGTTAATTTCTAGCGCATACACTAGCTTTCTCCACATGCAGAAACTAGGTCCTTCAGGGGAAACCGACCTAATGAGATTATCTGTCAGCGCATAGGCTTGTCTAGACACCCCAATACACAGCCACTGTGGGCGGCAGCTCTGAGAGATGCCCCCAGGTAAAAGTTATACTGAAAGAGTGCATGTTATCACACCATTATGGGTTTACACAGCCTCCCACCCACTTTCTGTGTCTATGAAAGGGAAAGGACCAAAAGGTGAAATCTATTGTTCATTATTTTCCAGACTTGGTTAGTAAGAGGGTGTGAGAAAGCAAGGTTTTCCAGTGTTTACAAACACAACACAACAGTATGGTATTTGCCATTGTATTGTCTCACTTAAACCTCTATTTGCCAATATGTTGTATAATGTATGTCACCACATAGCATAGGCTCACTAAATGGTGTTTTTCTGTGGTTATGCCTGTGTGAATGATATTAACCATTTTTCAGGTGCTGCTGAAATCCTCGATTTGCAATGGGGAAGCCCGTCCATATTTGTTTAAAAGTCTCTTAGCAGTTAATAAAGATTCATTTCCTCAGTCCCCCTTCCTGTGGGGACGGTATCAAGGTTCTGTTAAGTCTCTTTGATTTCCAGCACCCTCCAATCACAGTGGGACATTGACTCATCTATGTGGCACTTCAAAGCCTGGGAATGGCTCTCTTGATCCCACCCACTCCAGGGCTCCCCTTAAAAGTCATGGACACCCAATACTGCAGGTATACAAACCCTCCAGATAGCTGACACAAGCTCAACCCAGCACTTCATTTCTACCACCCTACACTACTGGATTTTTACCAAGGAGTGCTCATATAACCTCTTGGAAGACACAAGCAGATTTGAATCAACACTGGATATCACTGATAAGGCCTGTTACAAAGACAGATTCGTGCATGAATCTTCTACTAAAACGTAAGCTGTGGAATGCAGTCTATTAGGGGTAAGTAAAATAATTTAGTATTTACTTGTCTTTAAATTCATTTATTTCTAAGATTTTTGATCTTAGAAATTCTATATTTTTAAATATAATTTTAAAGCATTTTCTGATCCTATACCAGTTTCTGATGTGTGGCTATAATTAGTCTTGCATTGCTTGTATCTATATATTTATTGCATTCTACATTATTTGACCAGACTTAAAGCCTGGGTTCGGTGGCCCACCTCTTTCCTCTATGGCGGCCGGGTCTGATGCCTACCTCCAGGGTAGCATCAGGATGACTCTGGAGGATCCTGATCTCTGGAAGTCCTTCCATGAAATAGGAACTGAGATGATCATCACTAAGCCTGGCAGGTGAGACAAAACATATAGCATGGAAGAAGAAGATTTTGGAGAAATATTATTATGTGCGATGGCAGGATGTTCTAGTATGTATTATCTACACTCATTAACTGATTATATTGGTGTCTTACACAGGAGAATGTTTCCACACTGTAAAATCAATCTTTCTGGGCTGATTTCATGTGCCAAGTATATCCTGCTGGTTGACATGGTACCTGAGGACGGCTTCAGATATAAGGTAAACATAATCTGGTGAAAAGTTTTACATTATATAGTGATACAAGACAGTCAACCTACTGCAACCAATTGGTGCGCTATACATTTAGTTTACCCTATATCAACCGGTGGAGACGTCTTTGATTGCTAGTGTCCCCAGACAAGACATCCCCTGTTGGTTGCCTCCCCTGACATTGTACATCAAAGGGAATTATCTCTTCCTGTTTTTCTATCCCCTGCCGGGAGCCCACTGTACTAGCCCATGTCTCAGTGGGTGGTAGTGGCCAAACCATCACTCTCCATTCTATCAGTCCCCTCCCACACACTGGGACAACACTAGTCACTCGGTGTGACAGACTGGTCTAAATGGTGCTCTGCCTGTCTGTCTCCTTTCCAGTGGAATAAAGAGAAATGGGAGGTGGCAGGAAAAGCAGAACCCCAGCCTCCATGCAGGACCTACCTCCACCCAGACTCTCCAGCCCTGGGGAGCCACTGGATGAAGCAGTCCGTCTCCTTCCTCAAGCTCAAACTGACCAACAACACTCTAGACCAGCACGGACATGTAAGTCTGCAGGACCGCACTCTGAAGTTTAAATGTACCCACAAATGACCTGTTCTTTTTCATCGTTAGGTCAGTCCAGTTCAATTATTTAGACTTTTAACTGTGCGCATTTCTTTTTCATCTCTCCAGATAATTTTGCACTCTATGCATCGCTACCATCCGCGCTTCCACATCATCCAGGCAGACGACCTGTACAGCGTACGCTGGGGCGTCTTCCAGACGTTTACATTCCCGGAGACGTCCTTCACCGCAGTCACAGCCTACCAGAACACCAAGGTCAGTCTGCCCAGCCCTGGAGGTGGGGAAGTCACGTTTGACTGCTTGCTTTTTACTGGGTGACTTTTATCTTATTTACATTTCAGAATTTAAACCAGATATTGTTGCCCCCCCCCCAGATAACGAAGCTGAAGATTGACCACAACCCTTTTGCAAAAGGTTTCCGAGATGAAGCGACCAATACAAAGAGGTGAAATGACTTTTAGATTTGGGCATGCTTCACATTTAACAACGTGATTACGTATTTAGAACGGTTTTAGTCACCGTTTTTCTTCTCTACAGGCGTGCCACCAAGAACCCAGGTTTCCCTGAGAAGAAAGCCAAGCCAGAAATCCTGAACAGAGATTCAGAGGACGACAGCTCATCGGGACAGTTTAAAGGTACGAACCCCTAAACTGTCCATTCATATGTTCATACAGCACGTCTACAACCTTGTGTTTCAGCGGCAGGCTAATGCGATGGATGTGCATGTTTCAGAATACTGCAAACCCTACGAGGGTTACGAAGGCGAGGACACTGACCTTCCTAAGAGGACAGAGGCTGACACCGTCAAGGAGGAGGGTTACTCGCCTTGGGCTACAGCAGAGAGGGAGCCTAGCGGACGGACAGAGTCCCCCGCAGGAGCAGACACCAGAGACATGTACAACGCAGAGCAACTGGTGCCAGCACTGACTTCATACCAACCGTACAGGTATAAGTCTATATATATATATATATATAATATATATCAAGTCGCTCTGTTGGACATCCTAGAAGCGCCCTGACGGCAACAACCCCTGTGTCCCTCAGGTTCCATGAATTCGGAAAGTCCCCGTCTCCGTCATCCAGCGTGAGCAGCAGTAACGGAGGCTCGGGGCGAAGCAGCTTTGAGTCCAGGGTGCCGGACGTGGCCACCGTGCCAGACCACGATTCCTCCAAGCCCCGCAGCCACGAGGCGGTCCCACAGCCGCCCCCGGGACAGCCCCAGGACTACAACGGCGTGCTCAACATGTCCGTGGCCCAGGCCAGCAAGCCGGCGGTCCTCAGCCACCACATCTACAGCCCCTACGGCAGCGAGCAGCCACTGGGCCAATGGAGCGGCCCCAGCCACGCACAGTACCCCGCGCCCCACCACCTGACCGCTGATTACACCACGCAAGCCGTGCACCACGGATATCACCATGGCAACGTGGCCGAATGGAGCCAGTACCCTCTCTTCTCGTATTCCTGTTGGTGAAGAGGTGATGGGTGAGTGGGGACGGGGGGGTGACTGAGGTTCAATGTGACTGTCTGGAGGTCGACACTGGGAGTTTGGGTCTGGTACTTGAGGATGCATGTCCAGAGGTCAATAGGAGAGACAGCAGCTAGCAGCTGATGTGAAGACATCTGGCCTATGGACTGACTGCCTTGGACTGCTACCAGAGCAGTTGTGTCTCGCGTGCTGACTGACGTAAACCGCATTATGCCGTGTTAAGTGGTTGTCTTATTGTGTAATTGTCTATTTATTTTGAAGCCATTTTGGATTTAAGTTTCGTCTAAACTGTGAATATTATTTTTGTAAAAATAAAAGGAGAGAACGATTACATAACAATGATGTGTGCAATTCAATCTGTCATGGAACTTTGATTTGTTGTGAAAATAAATACATAAAAGTTACTATGGCTTTGAATCCTTTTTGTGAAAATAAATGTAAAAATGTTCTAGTTTATAATATAAAGTTGTAACTGATGGAATTATATTAAATGTAAAAGAATATGATTCCACATTTACAGGCTGCTCTGAATGAAAAACAGTAATTAATTGTTGACTATCCAGTTTTGAGTACCAGTACTTCCTGTGGTCATGTTGGTTTGTATTTCTTCTTTGTTGATCTAATGAGAGACACACTCTCGTTCTCAATAGCCCAGCATGCATTAAAGACCCTGTGTCATTTAGGTCTTGGTTGGGGGAAATGTTTAGCCACTGGCACCATAAAACATGAAGATCCCATCGTTTTCCATCTCAATGAGTGTTAAACAGCATGAAAATGGGGCCTGTTGGCTCCCTTTCACAACTGGAAAACACACGGGGCGATAAGGGCTGCTAATGACCGCTGTAAAAGACAGAAGGGGCGGAGAGGTTGTGGTCCTTCAGGAATGATTCTTGGACATTTATTCAACTCAGTTCATTAGCCGGCCCTGTAGGATCTTTTTAACCATTAGACAATATTCTGTCAAGCCCCATTCTCCTCTGCCTTTAAAATAATGTGTTTATTTTCACATTTATATGAAGGAGGACATGGTGAAGCAGCATTGACTGGGTGTCGGCACTGCTTTATTCCACAAGTCCATCATTCTGTGGTCTTCACAGATAATTAGATAAACACAAACAACCCAAGAAGCAAAGGTCAGCATGATGAAGTTCCAAGTAATTATGTTTTGAGGAACCCAAGCCAAATCAAGATGAAGGCATTTCGCTATATAAGTAGCTTGTGTTTGTGGCTTCTAGGAGACTATTTATCCAGTCTATTATTTAGTGTTGAGCTGCCCCTGTTATAACAATAGTGATAAGATCATACAGGTATAGGTCATGTAATTTTTTTCAGAACATTCTGGATTTGCCCATATATTTGTCAATGTTCCTGTTCCTGTGCCAAATATAAAGATTTCCTTGGTATTCAATTAATACCATGATATGATACCATATGATAATTTGGACAAATTTAGACTCTTTTATATTTTTTTAACAAATGTATCTTGGTCACGGTGGATGAAAAAAAGACTGTTTTAAATTCAAAACATGAGGTTTCATACATTATCTGGTGGGAGATACAGGTCCCCAGACCTTACTGAAATCAGGATAGCTAAATCTCACGCATTTGTATTGTCTCGCGGCAATGTGAAAAAAAAAAGAAGAAATACACTGAATTTAATGCATCTCGCACCAAAATATCTATGTTGACCAATGTTGGTCAATCCCTGATTCTAATGCCAAGTCAGTCTTGAAAGTTGGCAACTCTGATGAAATACCATGTCCATACTGACTGAAGATCCATTATAATGTCCCTTTTCCCAAAGTAACAGATCTTTTCTGGTACATCATCTAATGAATTTGTGCACTTACACACTAGCCGAGGCTCACCATATAAGAACACGATGAGTCCCTAGACACACACACACCCAGTGAGCACTACCAATGAGCATATTAGACCTTTTAATTGCTTTGATAATGGACCAGCAAAGAGCACTTGATCGAACGTGTGCTCAGATGTCTGTAAAATACTCTGGACAAGCTAAGTGCATGGCATATGTCCAAATGATAAATGATTCCCCGGGTGGTAATAGTTTATGCATAACAATTAACATAAACGCAACAGATTCTTCAATCTGAATGACCAATGCTGGTGTCAGCAGATCCCAGCCCACAAGATGGCAAGGTCCGGCACAATAGTGTGAAATGGATGGGGGGCTGGGGGGTGGTGGAGGGAGAACAAATGCAGATGAAACAGCCTCAGAGAGGAAGGCGTCAGTCAAGCTTCATAAAATCAATGGAGTCTAGGGCCAAATGGAGAGGAACTGGGAGAGACTGGGCGGGATACTGGGCACAACAAGGTAGCAACCAACACAGTATGCATGCAATTTGAACCAATCGGGTTTAATAAACAAATATGCTTTAGCCCCAAAACCAGGTAAATTCAAGCACTGGTGTAGGATTTGTTTTAAATCAGCAATAAAAAAAATACAAATAAACCCACACTTTCTAAATTCGGCTAAAAGTGCACATTAGAATGCTGCTATATATAAATTATTATAATAAGTGAAATATCGGGCTATGTCAATTATAGGCTAAAAAGGCATGCTTGCATAATCTGCATGAGGGCTTCATTACATTTTCATCATAATAAAAAGGTACACTTCAAAACCATTTTTTAAGACAAAGAAATAATGTATGCAAATGTATGGAAATTGTGACTTATTGTCATATTAACCAGCTCACCCAGGACAGGACATGAGAATTTCAAACATAGCAGTAATGCAAGACAAGTCATAGCTAAACATTGTAGTAAGTAAATATTCCAAAACTATTATTTGTGCATTCTTTGGATAAAGGAATAGAAACACGGGGACAATGATAAACACCTTGCCCCATACTGGTTTGGCCTTAGTCTGGCACATAAACACCATCTACTGTGCGTACATACATGGCAATACGGTATTTAGATGTGAGCTCTAGCACCAGTAAATGCCTCATATTTCAAATTCCTACCGAATATAACCAATAATAACAACAATACACTAAAAAGACTGGAGACAGAACTAAAGGGCAACCCCATCAAAACCAAAGAGAACAAGGCACAATGTTAAAATATAACATAATCAGAACATTTACAAATGAAGGATAATTCATAGATAATAAAAAAAAGCCAAACAATGCCAACAGCCGTTCTATCCTGAGTAAGCACAAGGAGAACATGCAGACTCAATCAGAAAGACCACTGTGGCCTATATTCTGTCTGTGAGTCAACAGTGATGACCAATCTGTCACGTATTGTGCTTTCCTTTTTCAATAACAACTTCAGCTTCAATTCACTTGCAAAAACGGAGTCAATTATTAAACAAATAACATGGTGTGTTACACACCTTTGTACCATACTGAATGACAAATGGTAAATTGTTTATTTCTAAGCTTTGTGGTAAAGCTCAGTATTAGCTCTCAGTAATTAGAAACAAACCTCCACAGCTCCCTTAAAATCTCTTCATCATTCTCGACAAATACCTGTAACATAAAGACGAGTTAGCCTAGGTTGAGAGAACAAAAGTTTGTCAAAAAGTAACCGCAGAAGACACATCTAGTACCTCTAGTTGGACTGAAAAAAAATAATGTTCTTGTTCCACATCACCTGTGTAGACTATATTTATATTGGCTAGTTTTGCTCATTTGTAACATTGCCTGGACTGAACATGGCATCCAGAATCTATATTATAACCCATAATATGTATAATATCTCCAATAAGATTTATCTGATAATAACATGAAAGCACTGTAAACAATTTCTTCCTTTAAAATTCATATGGATAATATTAATTTTAAAGGAAGAAATGGTCCTTTAAAAGTTGTTCATGCAAGCCATTACATGTGCGTTGGGAAGGATCATTAGAGGATCAATCGAGGGAGTCCACCTGCAGAAGAACATTTTGAAGCAACACATAGAGTAATAGCCTTGACTGACACTTTGGTTCAGAGTCACTCAAAGTGGTCAGCATGGAGTAACTGCTAGTACAACTGGGTAAAAGATCCTTCAGTTCATTTCACCTGTACATGCTGAAACAGATTCACCAGAGTCAGTCCTCACTAGAGTCCTCTGAGATGTCAATGTCCACATCTTCCCATGATGCTTTGGTGCGCTGCTCCCAGCTCTTGGCCTGGCTGGTGACAGCCGGCGGCAGCGGCAATACGCAGGCAGCCATCCCTGAGATGCGGTCCTCAAACGACGCGCCGCTCTCCCATTCGTCTGCGAGCGCGTCGTACACGTGGACGTATTTCATCCGGTGGCCTTTATCATGAGAGCGCCCTCCCAGGATGTAGACGTGATGGTCCAGCACTGCTACCCCTGGCTCTCCATGGCCAGCGGGCAGAGGGCTCACCAGGGACCAGCAGTTACCTGCTGGGCTGTAACAGGCCACCTGAGAGGGTGGAGAATGGCCTTCTTAGTGCACATACTGCCCAAACTTCAATTATCTCAATGAGCGCTTAGAGGTAACGCAAAGAATTCTGGAAAAGGCTTGTTAACTTTTAACTTCTAACTAAAATCAAAACAAAAACACCTCTCCCTTCAATGCCATAGTGCTCCCTCAGAAGCTCTGTCCGACACATTGGAAACGCAGTGCGAAGGCTAGGATATTGTTGTTTTGAGCGGTGTTCGTGTTCCTATATACAGAGCCAGGGCTGTGTGGAAGTACCAGATCAGTTTAATACAATTTTAAAAAGTTTATTGTTATTTGTGTTTTATTAGTATTTTATGAGCTGGATATTTTCATGTCTTTTATTTATTTCTCTGTACTTTGTGACTACTTGTTTAAAGTGCTGTATAAATATATTTTGCTTGCTTGCACACGCAGTGAACAATTGCAACTGCAATGAGATATTTTGTGAATTTAACACAATTCTATTATCTTAAGATTGCTTTCTATACCTTTAAGCAAGAAATAATATAAAATAATACTAATATTAATACTAATAACACTACTACTGCTACTACTAATAATAATAATAATTATTATTATTATACTAATCATGTATTATTATTATTATTATTATTATTATTAGTTGTAGTAGTAGCATTATGCCTACCCCACATTCAACACCTTTTCATGTGCAGGTCTGGTAGTTCTTATTTCTGTGGTTGGCATTCCCTGGAAATGTCAACCAGTAGTGCATCTAATAGCAGTGGCTAGTCAGCCAGAGAACTATAGTCCCAATGACACACTGACCTTCAGATGTTTGGTATACTGCTGACATACCACTTATTTCGTTCCCTCTCATCACCAACACAGAGTATACCTGAATTGGTAAGGCAATGCAGAGTCACAGACGGTAGCTTTTGGAAAACGTACCTTAAGGACGTCACGCCGGTATCCCCGCTCATGATTGCTACCGCCAATCACATAGCAGCGTCCGTTAACTGATGCCATGCCATGCCAGGCCCGCTCTACAGGGCCCTTGGCACACTCTGTCCAGTGGAGGGCAGCAGGGTCCAAACACCAGGTCTCTCTCAGGTACTCCTCTCCTCGGCGGCCACAGGTGATATAAATCTTCCCATCCACCACTGCTCCAGCATGGGCATAAACCTAGAGGGAAGTTTCAGAGGAAACCTACTTTAAACACCTGATTTGTTTATCACTGTTATCAGGAAATGTGTGTACAGCACCATTTGCTGGAACACACTGGTATTACATGCCTTTTTTAGTCGTTCCTCCAAATACTCCATTAAAATGAAAGTAGAATCGTACCTCTCTGTTGAGGGCAGCTACATTTGTCCAGGTGTTGGTGTGTGGGTCATAGCGCTCCACTGAGCTCAGTTCATGGCTGTAGTCCCGCCCACCGATGGCATAGATGTGGCTGCCCACCACACAAACACAGTGGTCTGCGTGCTGCTGCTGCATAGGTCTGATGGAGCACCAGCTGTTGTGGCGGGGGTCGTACCTGTGGACGAATTAAAGCGGAGCCGGTAGAAATGAATTGTCTGCCAGCCCGGTTATAAATGACATCAGCAATAATTACATTTGTGCACAAATTACAGTTGGAATTTAATAAGGTGCCCGACTAGAGAGCTCAACACACTGTAGCACGCAATCCAGACAAAACCAATCTGTTACTTATTTTTGGCAATCATTTTCATTTGGCGTTATGAACTGTAAACAAAGCTGTTAATTTCATCCGTCTAAAAATAAATGGCGTGAGTGGACATGGAGGCCATGGGTCAAAGGTTCTAGCCTCAGCGGAGGTCAATGTGGTCAAAGCAAACCAGCCAGCCCACCAGTCACCCATGGGCCTGCCTACACCAGCAACCATCCCTGTGCAAACCCACACACCTAGCGCAGCTATTGGCTGCCTTCTGCTGCTTAACAAGATGGGTTTAATGCTGTATATTCCTCATTCACTGTCTTCATGAAGACAACAAACACTTGTTCTTCTTCTTCTAGATATTATTCTAGTTGTATTACACTCCTTGATTGTGTACTTATTAGTAATAAGATTGAGCTTTACTCTTCTGACCCCACTCAATGTTATTTATTTGTGACCTTAACTTTATTTAATCAAGTAGTCTCGCTGAGATTAAAATCTCATTTTCAGGAGAGACCTGGCCAAGAAGCAGCATAAAACAAGTCACACACACAAACCTTAGTCCGGTCATGGGTTAACAAAGTGATGTAGAGCCCTACCTCCAGCAGCGGTTCTCTGCGTGAAACTCACTGGTGTTCCTGTCTCCCCCGACCAGATAGACAAAGTTGTTGAGCATGGCGATGCCCTGGTTGGACATTCGAGGAGCCTGCGTGGGTGCGATCATCCTCCACTCCCCCCAGCTGGGGTGGAACACCTGGAACAGGTCGTCTGTGTCCGTGAGGGGCCCGGAGGTGAAGCGGCCCCCGAAGCCAACGATGCAGTGGAAGGTGGAGCGAGGCTGGGTCAGAGCGGTCTGGAGGACGGGCTGCCACAGCTCCTGCTGGTGGTAGCTCAGTGCAGCCGACACGGACTCCTTCAAAGGACACTGGCTCAGCTTCCCGCACAGCCTCTGCAACACCTGCTTCTCCATCAGGCAGAAACGCACAGCCTGGAGCATTTTCAGGTTATCCTGTGAGGGAGGAACACCAGTGCTCGGACAAACCACATACTGTACGTATTCATGATTCATTCCGTAGCAATGAAGCCTATTCATTTTTCTATGCCATAGCAATGGAACATTCCTTTTTCTAAACCATAGCTATGGAACTTATTAATTTATCTTTTTCTTTTTCCTTAGCTCGGCTAAATTAATTGTAGACATGAAAATCTAAACATCCCTCCTCTCTGCTCTACTGTTCCTGCATGAACAAATGCCTTGATTTGGTGAGACAGCAAACGTCATGGCCTACCTTCAAGCACACCTGGTCTGTCTCCACCTCCTCAGGACTATAGTGGTAGTGAAGTGCGGCCTCGTACACCTCGTTCTCACTGTTCACCTCCAGCTCATCGCTACACAACGCTCTGAAAACTTTATCTTCTGGCAGCTTGCGGTACACATCTGTCCGAGGCAGAGTCTGGATGTTTTTGAGGATGTAGGATTGAACTTTGATCTCCAGCTGCTGCAGACCATACAGCTCAGCCAGTTTGTCCACTTCTAAAATGTTGGTGTCATCCAGCCAGGAGAAAAGGAAGTCACAGCAAAAGCTAATAACATCCTCAATCTATGAGAATAAAACCACATACATACTTGTGTGAAATAAAGTGACCACCCAACACAAACACACACACACATACACACACACACACACACACATACACATATACACACACGCAGATTCTTAATTCAGTTTGTTTGGAAACATATCTGTGACAGTTCAGATAAAAAAAGTGTGGCAGGGGTGATCATTTGTGTTGTAGTTTTGGTTTTGATTTTAAAACCAAAACCAAATGCAAGAAACCTGCTTATGATATAACGTTTACTTTAAGTTCAATGAACGCGAACATTAGTGGACGACAGGTTAGAAAACAGGGAATTGGGCTGTGAGATTAATAACATTACAAGACTTGCCATAGCCATTAAATGCAGCTGGTCTTTGAAAGTTCAAGAATGGTGCAAACGTTTTCTATGAAACGTGGCATTCTGCGAAAAAAAGTTCCGAACGTAGCAAACGGTCAGTCCACTGAATGCATCCCAGATCCCCTCTGCTCATAAACTCAAACGTGTTTCCATACAAAATAATGGTGCTGTTTCTTTTCAAACGCATAATTAATAATAACTATTTAATAGCTGCTTTAAAGAGGCCTATAATAACGTCGCCTACCTGTACCAGTGTAGCAGCAACCAGGACTTCCTGGACAGTATCCAGGTCTAACTCAATCTCAGAGGTGTAAATAAAATCCAGTAGTTTCGTCATGGCTATGTAGGTTACCCCATGTACTGGGATCTCCACTTGCTGTGTTTCCCGAAGCCCACCAGCAAACATCCCCCTATTGGAGAACACATCGATATCTTCTTTTTTTTAATAACATAATGCCATAACTAAACACAAAAAAGCCTGCTAAAACCTTTACCTGAAGTAGTCGCAAGAAGCTGCCAAGAGAATGCGGTGGGCTTGAATAGGCCGACCCTCCACCAGTAGCACCACATCAAACAGGATGCCACTTTCTCTCAGAGAAAGGAGGCCGCCGATTAGGGTCGAACAGTGGCCAGCACTTCTGTAGTTCTGACGACCACAGTGGTTTGAGGAGCCGGCGGGTCCCCTCATTGGATTCAGCTCGTAATGATCAGCCATAGCAGGATCCTTCATGTGTCTTCATCACTTGTAACAAGATAACTAATGCTGACGTCACATTGTTATTCTCGAGTTCAACCTGCCGTTGCAGCTATAACTTGTTGTTATTGTATTTATCTAACAAACGAGTACAGACGACGAGTGAGGATATGGCTAAAGTTACACATTGAACAGCTAAAATGTCAGGTTAACATAGTAGATCATTAGCTTACTAGCTTGCTGACAGCATTTACACGATCATGCAAAAATCTACAATAATATTAAAACGACACTATGTAACTCACGATTAGCAAATATTTTTCAAGTATTTAGCGCAAGTCATGCGCTAACGTTAAAGTAATGGAGCACCAGCGTTGCTAGCTATCAGTAGTGGTACTTGCTTGCTACGGTAGCAGTGGAAAGTGAAAGGCAGCACGAATAGTTTCTCAACAAACCTGTATCGCTTAAAATAATACCACACGTTGGACAACACAGTCAAAACAACAGTATGGTACGGTACATTGGTTTTTACTTTCATATGTCCCACCTCTTCCTACGAGATCAACCAGGCAAGGCTATTGTTATCATTTGAATTTCTACTATTTATTATATTTGTATGAATAAATACAATTCGCTCTGTTAAGGTTCTGTTTACTGTAAAACGACATTTTTGTCCAAAACAGATGTTAAGAGACTCTACCGTCATTACATTACGTTACAACCAGAACACACAAGATGGCGGTGTTGTCACTATTGCTATTATCATGTATCCACAAAAAATATCCATACCTCTTTCTGCGCATGTGTGGATACATTCTCAACTATCTTGAAGGTTGCAATGTTGCGTCAGTGACAGACGTTCACCATTATGACAAATAAATAGACACCCTTGTGACACCTTCGTGACACATATAGAATACATTTAGGCCTGAAGGAACATTTATTTAATGCTAATGTGCATCTCCTTTTTGTTGCCTAATCATGCATGTGACCTACATTACACACGTTTACATTTTACTTTACTTTACATTTCATATTTTCTAACTTGACTGGCCCGGTTATCATTCTCCTTATTTGGTTTTCTGCTGCTTGATTACCAGAGCTTTGCCTCCAATAGATGGATTTCCTAATGCAAAGGGTCATGGTTATTTTATTCTGTTTCTATTGTTTTTTTATTATTATTCTTTAATCTGCTGGCAAGTGTTCAGTTTGCATCAATTATATATATCCTAACTTGAGACAGGCTATTTTCCACTTTCAAAAACCAATTTGCCATAATTCTTTACTTCATTTACTGTCTGGTGTCTAATAACCTAACATGTACTGTTCATTCAAAATGTGTTTAGTTGGTATGTTAATGTATTTCTTTTATATTCAAAATGTTGTTTAATCACCCAAAATCTCTTGAGTTAAATTTGAAAGAACAGCTACATAGCTTGCAGCAGTACATTTTCATTCACAAAATGTAAAGTGGGTACAATTACTACTATTAAACCAGCTACAATCTGGGTAGTAATAATGTACTTTTCCACTACAAGTCAGATAACCATAACACACAACAAGATGCCATATACTATAGAACTGCATCAGTGTTCATATGATTTACAGAAATACATCATATGCTGTCTCACACAAGACTCTAAATCAGAGGTCTTTGACATTTTTTGGGCCAAGGACCACTTGACTGATATAAACAGGCACAGGGACCCCCCTATAACATATGGTATAAAATAGTATTTGCCGGGCCAATAATAATGTGTAGGGCGGCCTATAGTGGCATAAACGTAGATCACTAACTAAGCCATTAAAATAACTGACAGATTTATATATGTATAGCACAGGTTGTATTTATGTTAATGAATATTTTCTGACATTTACATTTTTGGAAGAAAATAAGTTTAGGATGAAACAATTTAGAGGATTCCCTGCAGTACCTCTGAGGACCCCCTGTTGAAGACCTCTGCTCTAAAGTTATATTATTATATTATACTAATACAGTCTGTGTTACTAAAGGGCAGTGCAGCAGCTTAACCTACAGTATAAATTACAGTAACTGCACATCATGTGTTAAATGGCATGGCCATTGGTGAAAGTGCTAAAGAACTGAATACATTTCATTCATGACCCATGGATGTCTGTACATGTGAGCTTTATAGTGTGACTGATCAGACTTTATTGACACAGGGTTAGCAGGGAAATATTTTTCTGCAGCCACTCATTCATAAAGGTTTAGAGCTGTAAGATGTACGAGCAGACCAGAGAACAATACTGATTAGTTTGGGACATCTTATTTGCAATGGTGCCATTCATTTTACCCATATCACACAGAATGGGGTTTCCATGCCAACTACCTGCCAATTATGACTGGCTGCCTGTGGCAGGCAGGGCTTAATGGGAGAGATGTTGCTACTGATGTTATTGGTGCAGTGTAGAATAATTTCTGAAACATATGCAAGTCTTGAATGCATTTATTGCATTCATTTGATTTGTGTAAGTGAGATATGACAATTTATTTGATGGGAATAGTTCAATATTTCAAACCCATTAGGCCTAATATACTGTACTGTGTATATGTATCATTTAGTTCAATAAACTTAACTGAGCATATTTTTCAAACTGTTTTTTTTTTAAATCAGATGAATGACAGTACAGTGGCTCAGTTTAACTGACAGGACAAGTTTGGCTTTGCTTGCTTTGTGACTGTGAAGTGCACTTCAGTATTTCTCAGAACTCACTTGTATATGTGTATTTTCTGAGATTTGGAGGTGAACTCTAAACAAAGACTTAACATCCAGCCCTTTTCAAATGTACAACCTTAATGGCAGCTCCCGAGTGATGAAGGGTCTTTGTGTCTTTGCTGTAACTTTTCTCCCGTGACCATGTCTTTGTCTGAGGTCAATTGTATAGGCCAGAGAAGTCTTGCAAAAGGCCAGGACATTTCTGTCCCACAGGAAAAAAGGAAATCAGCAGCAAGAAAAATCTATGCCAGAGAGTTTAGGAACACAAGCATTTAGGATCCCAAGCTATAATGTGTAGCTCTGCGTAACAGAAATGTCCTATCTTGTGATTATCAAACTGAATTGTTATTTTGCCAAAATACCTTTTTTTCTGTTTGTATGGAAATAGTATGGAAATGGTTCGCTTTATACCAGTAATACCATTAATACCATTAAGCAGACCCTTCAACTGGGTATTTGCGGTATCCAGAGGTAATATTTAGTATTGCATCAATTACTCTATCCATCCATCCATCCATCCATCCATCATCACCTGCTTATCCGGAGTTGGGTCGCGGGGTCAGCAGCTCCAGCAGGGGACCCCAAACTTCCCTTTCTCTACCCACATTAGCAAGCTCTGACTGGGTGACCAGGCTTCCTCCGCGCAGGGTAACTTCACCTCTTTTATGTTCTTCCATAAAAGAGGCATTACTATGAATTACAAATTTCATTTTTTGTTTGATCTCACATATCTTTTCCTGTTATGTCTTTTCATCTCTTGCAGAACTAATACACTATTTTAACTCACCAAGCTCAGAGTGCAAACAACAACAACAACTATACTTTTAAAACAAAAGCACTATTCTTTTTAAACAAAAGCAAACTTATGTATCATTGCTATGCCTATTTCCTCGATCAAGCACTAAATTATTATGCACGCTAAGTATTGTAACAAATGCAATTTGAGTGCCTATTGAAATAATGTCTTTGTGAATGTACCTATATAATGCTTATCACACTATGATCATGTTGCATATTTTTATGTGTGTGTCATTAACAGAAAAAAAAACAAGACAGAAAGGCTGATGTATTTTTCTTGTTGTCATCATCAGGTGGTAAAATACATTGTGCATGTGTTTTCTTTGACCAACTAAACTGTAAACGAACACCTACGCCAGCAGGTGGCCATATATGCCATGATGTGCTAGAACAATCTGTCAGGACAATAAATATCAAACTCTATCAATAACAGATTATAGAAACCACCTTGTTATCGGATTACGAATTTTTGCTGCTATTGAAGCTGTCTTTGTTGTGCAATACCCCACTAACTGTCAATTCTGAATAATATGCCCACACCAAGCGACACAGAGAACAGACCAGGCACAAATACATATTGTCTGTCTTGCACACAGACCACTAAAGCAGAAGCCTTAGTGGTTTTAGAGAGCAGGAAGGAAATATATATACCTACAGAGGAGGGGAATCAGGAGGGGTGTAATAATATTGGGCCCCTACCTATGCTCTGTTTGTGTTTGTTTCTATACAGTATACACCCATTACATTTTCATTTCTAGTTAGAACATTTAATTGCTTTAGTGCATAGCTGTATTTGCAGAAAACATAGAAATACATGTCATAGACTTTCATTTGCTTTTCTCTTCCTATGATGAACAGGACTGGATGCCAGTTTTGGCAGAGATTTAATTGACACAGGCTTTGCTATTATTCCTCCGAGACATGGAACAAAGGTCAGTCAGCCAGGACCAATTTGAGCATTTGCCAATATGGCATGGATGTCACTTATAGATATCCATGTTTTGAATTAGCATTCTACTCCTATTTGTCTAGCCACCAATGACTGTTGATCTCGGTCATGTTCAAAAAAATGCATCAAAGAGCACAAGGTGATCTGTGTCAAATGTGATCTGTGGCAATGCGTAGGGGGGGGGGTACTGTTTGTCATTGCTGAGTACCATGGATGCTGTGGCCTTTCATTGTGACACAGGTTATTTAGAGCCTCAAGGAATTTATAGGACTGTGTTGTCAAGATGGTGTCATGGATCACTTCAACTTAGGTTGATGTTGAGGCTCTGCAGCTCAAAGGGGAACATTTTTCTGAACACATATAAGGATCAATGGAGTGATGTGTTCAAATGTCATAAAACAACATACATGTAAAACACCAAACCAAAAGGGTCTAGATTTGGTGGACTTGAAACCTGTAATTACTAGATGTTAAACTCTGTATATTTACTCTACCTGCTCTTTCATTTACATTTTGGGAAAAAAAAGTATTTGCTAAATAATAAAACGGTGATGGTTTACAATGTTAACTGGCATGTTTATATTTATGCAAAATAATATACTTTGAATTTTCTTCTAGTCTTTTTGAAAAAAACTATACTGTACTATTGAAGAAAAGTATTGTGTGAATGTAATAAAAATGATTTGTAAACCGAAGCCTTGTAATGATTTATCTAAAACTTTATATATTGCATCAAGACTGTTTGACATGAGAAAGCTCATTACATTAAAGTATGACTAATGTGTGAAACTATGTCGAATTTATGTGACCAGATAATAGTTTTATGTTCAGATATTTAACATTATTTTAGACACAAACATTGAAAGAAAAAAAAACACCTTCAACAGCATATACAATTCTTTCAAAAAGGATTCTCCAGGCATACAAACCACTGAAAATGGAGAATAAGTCATTTACCCAGTAGTGTGAATTATGGATATCTGGAGCTCCAGAGAACAATTTACACTTATTGCAGTATTTTATTGATTTGGACTGGCAGTGACACGTAAAACTATTAACCATTTTCCCACAAGATCTTGTACAACCACTTTCTTATGAAATACGAGTCTGACTCTAATCCCAAATATGGCCACATATTTAGATAATGTCCTATAGTATGTGTAGTCTAAACATGTATTAGGATAGGGAACTAAACATTTGATAATGTTTACCAAATAAAGAAAATTATCAAAGACCTATTAAATATATAATGTGACAAAATAAGCAAGTGCTTCTGAGATGTTTAGAAAACCTTGTCTAAACTCGGTTTACCTTATTGCAAAGATAAAACAAATTCCATGTGTTGGTCATTTTCTTTCCAGTTGAGTTTTCATTTCACAATCTTTTCTGTCCACTATGCAGTATGTTCATGAACGACATTCAAATGATGTAGCCTAACAGTTGTCACACAAACCAGTGCAAGGCCAGTTGGTAAACATAAATGAATGCTTACCAGAAACTGACACACAGTAACATCACTTAAGCATCCTTAGATAGTCTCAGTCTGCCTGCAGTACAGTAAAGTAAGTATCTGCTTAATTGTTTTGGTTGACTTGACATTTGCTGTATGTGATTATGTCAACTAAATGTAACGTGTTATTGCAGTACATTTCAGGACCCATTCTTGCAGATCCTCTTAAAAATATAGTGTGGCGGCAGTATGAGCAATGTACAGTACTCTAGCAGTGCATGCTTCTGCTGTTCAGGCTGGAAGGGTGTAAAAACAGTTTTAAAATAGTTCCAAGTGTGAATGTCTGTGGGATGTGACAAATCTTTACTTGTGAGGTGTTTCATTTTGGATGGATGCAATATATAATGTAGTCTGAGTAGAGAGAAACCCAAACATGCCTCCCACATTGTCAACTGGAGCAACACATGTGATCATCTGTGACAATCTTATCCATCCCATCTAGCACTGTAAAAATGTGGATTCATATATGGGTTGGGGATTTATGGCCAGGATATAATATGTGTATTAATGTGCTGCATGCACAGACTGCCTGTTGGCATGCTCAGAAGTCCAGCCATGCATCAAATTCCTCACTTACGGAGCAAAATGACCTTGACTAATGTCTGGGTTAGTGACAATTGAACCTTTTAATGAAACCAAGAAAGAAAAAGAAAAAATCTAAAAGATTGACAGAGCACTTAAAATCAGTATCTAATGTGTTATTATTACACTCTAAATGCTGATGGACATGTCATTTTGTGTTATGTTGCTCCGAGATGTTAGCACATTTAAAAAAAAAAAGGCAAAACTGCAGAAATGAAAAAGCATTATTTGGCGTAAATTTAAAAATTATTTTGACCCCAACCAGTGATAAATAATAAATCAAATGAAACAGACATTTATAACAAAAACAAACAAAAAAATAGATCACTAAGGACTATTTTCAAAGAATATGCTATTTACATTGCAATGCATTGTATTTGTTTAAGATATGTCTCCTAGACATTTGTGCCTTATCTCCATTAACCCTTAATGTTAAATTACCTCTGGGTGTGAAACCATTTCAAGGCTTTCCATATGAATCCTCCTGAACAGCCTTGCTTGTTATGCCATCATGATCAATGTACAGCCAGCAATGATCAAATGACCAATAGGCAACATCCCTTGCTGATACAGGCTTTCATGAAGTTGGAATTATATATTGTGTCAATCACTAAATAAGGCATTTTAACAAATGTTTCTCTCTCTCTCTCTCTCTCTCTCTCTCTCTCTCTCTCTCTCTCTCTCTCTTTCTCTCTCTCTCTCTCTCTCTATCATCTATCTCCTTAAGTGTGGGTGCAAGATGTTCTTATTAGTAATTAGACCAAGATGACCAATCTAAAGTAATTTAGACCAAGATGACACCCAACAGCAGAAGGTGTACAGTACCGTTTTTCAGTATGTTGAGATATATGTTGGAAAAGCAAACTCATCTTATCTGATAATTGATAATAAATAGGCGTGTGCGTGTGTGTGGGGGTGTGTGCGTGCGTGTGTCTGTGCGCATGCTTGTGTGAGAGAGAGAGACATAGAGAGAGAGAGAGAGAGGCTCGCTAGACAGTATAGGAGGAAGAGAGGGAGACAGCGTTTTGCGCCTCTTAAAGAAGTGCCGTCTATTATGTAACATGTCCAATCACATCTCAGCTTGAGTTTAAAGGCATAAGGTCGCGTTCAGAGCTATACAGATCTGATCGTTGATTTTAATAGGACACCTCCTACTCCGCCTGCTTAAAACTGTTGTGGCTGCCTGCACCCATAGCTCCTGCTTCAAGTTGGAGACAAGGAGTCCAGGAGACAGTATTTATGTTGGTAAGTAAAAAATAACATCAGAAAACACAGGGTCGTTATCTTAAATCTATTTAGACACATTTTCAGTTTAATTTTCTGTAAGCCTACACTATTTCACCTGATCATGATTTCAGGAAAAAATATTTATATTATTGTTAATTTAGACATTACTTGTGTCATGACCCGTTCGTCATGGCCCGTACCAAATAAGCATGCTATGAAATGTTATGCTATTTTCGGCTATTAGGCAATCATTAATTATCCATATTTTAGTTGGGCTGATAGCCATTGTATCGGGTGATAGGATATACACAGTGTTTAACAGTTTATTTGAGACCAGTAGGCTGGACTGGTCTTCCACCGCGGGTGCGTAATAGGCATATGTGCGCTCATTTGATCTGTGAGAGAGTCGTGCTTATTTCTCCTGCTTGGAACTAAACAACGTAAACCTGCCAATAATACATATAGCGATCAGCTTCTGTAGACGGGATCGCTTGCAAAATCATTTAGTATAGCAATTGGCCACTTTCCTATGATTCAATCATTCATTCAGGGTTGTGATGTTCTCCAAATAGGCTGCTATTACAGAAAAAATGCAAAGTAATTTTTCACAAACACATGGGACTATAAGCTATGTCTAATTGGGCCTACCTCATGTGAAAGTGGTTGTTGATGCTTTTGATAATCAAAGGGAAACAATAGTCTACTTAAAGCTATGTCTGTGGTTAGATAGTCAAGCATACTGGACAATACATGTTCAGTCTAATTTAGATTTCGTATTGCCATGAAAATGAAGATTCAATCTTTTATTGAATTTGTTAGTCTGTGGCAGAAACTAGCTGAGCCCAGTCAACATCAAGGTTGCAAGTTATATGTGTACTCTACTATAGTAACATCATACTATTCTAATTCAAAATTGACTAAGAGTGAAATTAATTAATTAAATGTCTGATATAGCATATATTCTCATTAATTCAGAAATGCTAATATTGTAATCAACCTTCAACCCTGCAATTGTCATTAGTGAGCATAGTCTTGACAAACTTAAGTCTATTTTGAGCCTTGGACAAATCATCTTAGTTAATCAATGTCATTTTAATTGGCACACACACACACACACATACACTTGCACTCATATGCAACATACCATCCTGATGTTCATAAAAACTATAGTAAAATCATTATAAACTATTGTTTGTTGAAAAGTCTATGGTTGTGTGGTCAGAAATATAAACATAATTCAGAATTTCAAATGGAAAAAATATGTTTTTATTGCAAACAACAACAAAACAAAATGTACAAAATGTGAGACATCTAGAATGAAATATTGTTTCTGAAATAGCAGTGATTACCGTACAACATCTAAACCACCCAAGTGAAGCCGCTAAGTCTTAATTAGTTTGTTTTTCATAATTTTGTTTCATTCGTATATAATTCATCGTAACAACTAATAGAGAAGATAGAAAATTGCCATACACATCATAGCAGATTTGCTTTTCCGCATGATTAATTATTCCCTTCATTCTGTGTGTATTATAACAATGCATTGCACTTGTTTACACAGCTGCAACTGCACCTAAATAGCAGAGAGCTTAGTTAATTAAAATCTGTTTTGTATGTTAAAGTATAGCAGTGCAATAATGTGAGTATTTACTGTACTTTATAATCTATGGATTAATGTGGAAATTAAAATGTAGGTGAACATTTGTCTGGTGTAAAATGGAATGTGGAAAGAATACATAATGCAATGTAATGAACATTATCTATTTAATCACAAGTAAAACATGAATGCTAATACCATTTTCCATCTTTCAGGAGGCGAATGAAGATCAAAACAACAGCTGCCACTATGTGGAATGATGGAAACCTGCAATAAATGCTAATACTTATAATGAGAATTGACAGAGCACAAGTGCAGATAACAGCCTAGATGTGACATACTGCAAATAACTCATGTTTGTGCTGTTAGGAGACTTCGAGATCTTTCTGTGTTCCTTTCATGTATTTTGGTTCTCTGCAGAACCTGAAAAGGTTCTTTAGAAAGAGCTGTTCTCCAGAGCACGTGAAGAGCAACATTTCCTCCGTGTGCATGCAGTAAGTCCAGCCTATACCATGGAGTTGCACCACAGAATCAACCACAGCCAGGACAAAGCGCATGACATCCCAGAGTTGTGTCCACCATCTGTGGCAGGCACCACCTTCCTCATTGTGGCCTACAGCGCCGTCATAGCGGTGGGTCTCATTGGCAACGCCTGCCTGGTGTTTGTCATCACGCAGCAGAAGGAGATGCGCAACGTGACCAACCTCTTCATCGCCAACCTGTCGTGCTCTGACATGCTCATGTGCGTCGTGTGCCTGCCCGTCACCATCATCTACACCCTGATGGACCACTGGATCTTGGGCGAGGCCCTCTGTAAGCTCACGCCGTTCATCCAATGTACGTCCGTCACCGTCTCCATCTTCTCGCTTGTGCTCATCGCCATGGAGCGCTACCAGCTGATCATCCACCCGACGGGGTGGAAGCCCCTGGTGAGGCAGTCCTACGTGGCGGTGGGCGTCACCTGGCTGGTGGCCTGCCTGATGTCCCTGCCTTTCGTCTCGTACAGCGTCCTGGTCACCGTGCCGTTCCAGAACATCAGCGGCTCCTTCCTAGAGGGTGACCGCGTGGTGTGCATGGAGAGCTGGCCGTCCGACGGCAACCGGCTGGCCTACACCACCTCCCTGCTGGCCGTGCAGTACTTCCTGCCCCTAGTGCTCATCATGGCGTGCTACCTGCGCATCTTCCTGCGCCTGCGCAGGAGGAAGGACATGGTGGAGCGAGCCAGGGACCCCCAGCGGAGCAAGAGCAGGGGCTCGGCGCGCATCAACGCCGTGCTGGGCGCCATCGTGGTGGCGTTCGCCCTCTGCTGGCTCCCGCTCAACGTCTTCAATGCAGTGTTCGACTGGAACCACGAGGCTCTCCCCTCCTGCCACGACATCATCTTCTCCGCCTGCCACCTGGCCGCCATGGCCTCCACATGCGTCAACCCCATCATCTACGGCTTCCTCAACAGCAACTTTCAGAAACAGCTCAAGGCCACACTGCTACGCTGCCGCTGCTGGGGGGCGCCGGAGAGCTACGAGACCTTTCCCCTGTCCATGGTAAGCACGGAGCTCACTAAGGGCTCCATCTTGAGCAAGGGGTCTGTCAGCATCAACACCTAGCTCAAGCTGTCAAGGAGGCATGTAAACCACTGGGCCCTCTTCCATCCTCTTTGCTTCAGTGATTGGTCAGAGTGTTCCTTGCTTGTCAGTACACAGCCAAGGCTGATACTCGCACCAGAGTTCTAAAGCTGTCGTTGGTTAGCAGCAGTCTTAGCGCATGACGCCGTACAGCGGCCTGTGTTCAGTGATAGCTCAAATGTAGGAGGAAGTAGATAACTAAATTACAAGTGCAAAGATCATGAATGTTCAAGTGTTGTTAAGAATTATTTTCTGGGGTCATAATGTGATGGTGTCACCTTGCATAAATGACAACAAAACATCTTATGTTGTCACTTGAATCATTCATTCAGCTTTTTGGTTTGTATTTATTTTGTTTGTTTTTATTTTTTTATTTTCTTGCCACTGGGCCATGCAAATATACCTTTATGAATGAAAGGGATTTCAGTTTGGTGTTAATTGTATTGATGGAAACATAAGCAGTTGTTAAGAGACCATGAACCATAATGTGTTGAAGATCCAAATTCAGTAGCCTGTTAGAGAGAGAACATTAAAGTATTGTATGTGACGCCAGACATTTGACGCGCACCCTGTCAAATGATTTACTTCAGTCACGTTAATGCAGTTTGTATTATAGAACATCCTCACAGGTGATTTATTGAACTTAGAGAACCCGCACAAGGACTCATTTTCTTCCTGTCCAACAAAGTCTGTTCTCCAATATATTGTTAGTGGGAAGGTCTTGGTAATATAATATATACACCATTGCAACAGCCATACATATAACAAGTGCCAAGCAAAATGTGTAAAACAAAATGTACATGGCAGTAAAGGCCTATGAAAATGCACACTTCTGTCACTGTATATTACCATTGCTATATATTACAAATTGTAATTAGCTTGTAGTGTGATTGGGCATAAACATTATATATCTGTAGCACTGCATGTATATAGCTTAATGTTATATCAAACCTGCTTGATAATAATTAATTATTATTATTAAGTAACTTAAAAACTGAATAAAATATGTATATCCACATAGTAAGAACTGTAACATGCTGATATTAACAATTCATACTGTAGTAAGTTCCTTCTCAGTATAAATATGCTTTACAATGTGTTGTAAAACGTAGCTTGCTGCTTGTTAACTTGCTCTGTTAAGTATGCCTTCGCTTTTGCCTTGAAGGACATCCAATCTTTGCAGGATATTTAGAAAATATTTTACATGTCTCCTGTTGAGAACAACCCCCCTCCCCCAAAAGCAGTTAATACCACCCTGTAGCGAGTGTGGGAACTCACTTTGGGTTTATTTCTGGCATATACATGTATCCAGTCCCCAGTGGATAAAGTATTGATGTGTTCAAAACATAAACCAAATGGTGGCTGGTAGCTTAGCACAACCACAATGTGGTGAGATAGCATAAAGGTGCAAGAAAATTGCAGTAATCATTTAAACACTCACACTTCCCAGCATTTTCTTTCCTGAAGAGGGACAAGGTCATATAAAGTGCATTGCCTTCATGTGCAATATTCAGGGCAATGCCTGAGGTAACACTTTAAATGTGTTAGTGCGGCTGGATACATTTCTTATGTTTGATGCATTGGGGATGTACAGAAAACATGAAAGCTGGATTTAGAGATCAGTGTGGTGGTGGTGGCGGTGGTAATGATGATGATTATGAAGCAGCCTACCTGAATTTGCTGTACAAGCCGAAAGAGAGCATGTCACCAGACCCATTAATGCATCTGTATATTGAACAGATCTATCACCATACAATAGCTCCAGAAGACAGCCAGTGACTTATTTTAAGTAAGATTTATTAAACATACAGTCAGCCATTAGGCTGATTGATGATCCTAGTATGAATGTCTTTTCCCTCACAATTTGCAAATAGTTTTATACTAAGTAGCTTTTAAATAACATTGACCAGAGACAGTAACATGCTTTGTAAGAAGCGAAGCCCACAGGTGGATTTGAGTGTGTGTGTGTGTGTGTGTGTGTGTGTGTGTGTGACCTTGTTGCCTGGCCTGATATTTTGTCTTTGACTCCCTGTCAAATGTACATTTAAAGCATTTTCAGCAGGCTCTTTTATCCAAAGCGATTTACAATATGTACGTTCAACATGTTCTGTACATAATGTGAGTGTGTTCTGATGCCACGGTGATTCCAAAACAATGGGAATCACAAAAAAAATCAAAAGAAAGCTGGTAGCCGTGATATGCCTGTCTTACAAAGGCACGATGCAAGTTAATGCATTTTCTCATTCAAGACTCCTCAGTGAATGACATCGTGTGTCTCATGAGTCTCTGTTTATCTCCACTCCTTTATCAGCTCTTCTCCTTTGAGGGGAAAAACTAATCTTTTTGTTTGGGTGGATGAAAAGGTCATAGGCACTTGGGTCTGCTCCTGTCCTCCGAATTATAATCATGGTGTTATGCATGTGCTTGCATGAAACGGTATCATATGGGTGAGACTCAACACTGTCAATATGCCCTGGTACCTTAACATTAAACGATTCGATTTCGAGCCTTTGATTTTGTCAACATCAGTGAATTCATTTTGTGTGTTCTGCTAATGGGTTGTCAGTGCCAGGTCATGCCCGCTAGTCCAAGATGGAATATTATAAGATATCTGTATTGTCGCTTTGTTATAATGCTGGGATTTTTTTTTTTTTACCATCTGTAATATTAAACAATATAAACACACACAAACACACACACACACACACACTTCAAACAAATGAACGCAGATCGGACAGTTAGGATTTAAGATAGGTATGATCCAGTTTTCCCAGAGGATTACATTTATGGCTACTGTGTGAATGTGGTTCCATTTACATATTCACATTTGGTGACACAATGGAATCTGCTTGCCAATAACCTCGTTCCAGAAAGTATAAACATATTCAATTATCTACAAATTGATAGAGAGAGACAGGCAGTGCTTTTATAGAAAGGGTCGTTTAAAGGGATTTCTGGTCTGGAAAGACGTAATAATAATAATATGAAAAAACAAGATAAAATGCGTAAGAAAATAAAGATGAAAGAAAAACAATAATATGTAGGAATGAACATATATTCTGTGTACAGGATGCATATCTGATAGATAAATACTGATTAGAAAACAGTTTCCTTAATCAAGAAGTCATCAAATCTCTGTGTTTAACCTCTCATTGCCTCTGATCATGGTCATGCAGTTTCTTGGTTACAATTTCATTTAGAGCTTTGGTGGATGCTCTTACAGACGATGAGCACCAAATAATGAAGGCATATACAGTATATCTGGTACAGAAACCATTTTAAGATTCAATCATGTATGAGCATTATACATTTGCTGACATCTCAAGAATGTTTAGTCATTTGAAAGTGGACATTTAGATCAAATACATAGCCTAAGCTTTTTTGTCATTTGTTAGCTTATGGAAAGAGCATGCTAAAATAGACTAATTAGATTATTACCTAAACATTAAATGTGTACAGAATGGTGCATTAAACAGTCAATAGATGTGAGGACCTTGTTGTGACCTTCTTAGACATGAGCATCTGAGGAGCCATATAAACTATTTGAAAATAACAGGCACTATATTGAATTGGTCTGTTGTTTTCAAGATGTTTTGTCTGTCGGAAAACATAAACCTGCCGTAACCATGCCCTTAGCTATCAGGACGACGCAGATTGGTCAGAACAATTGCTACTCGGACTTAGTCGCAAGAATTGTTTGCCTTTCCAGACTTATTCTCGCGGCAAAGTAAAACTAAAGCTCACGAGACCATCATGATCTTGCGAGCTTCAGTTTAACGTTAACTTATTGGCGTTGCTACAACTATTTGTATCTCTTCATCCAGCTCTACCACCATTTGAAAACCAACGCTTGACTTCAACATGACGTCATTACACTTAGCCCACTTGTCACTGATCCACCATCCACAGTGGCAATGTGAATGCTAAAACAGCCCAGACTCTGTGAAAACCTAACTATGAGCAATAATCAGGCAGAGCTAGACTAAATATAGCCTACAGTGGGACAAAATGTTGGATTTCCTCTTTAATATGTACCTCAGAGGAAAATAAGGCAAACAATGTTCTGTAACAAATATAGCCTAATGTGTTGGTGCCATGATGCATAGTTTTAAAATAGAGTGCAACTGAGCAATGAGATGCTGAATTATTGTTAATGAAATAATCTATCTTGTGTAAATATTGTATGTTCTGCAGTGCAATCAGTTGTCATATGTTTTCCTTATCAATTGAGTTTCAATAAAAGACAATACTTCATCCATATGGTGCCTTGGCTGTGTTCAATTAAACTGGACAATAAGATGTGATTATGTATTTTGTTTGCCTAGCAGCAGCCAATTGACAGCTAGACTGAAATAATTTGAAAAACACACTTTACATCTGCGATAAGCATTTCCAGCATAGTCTGCGGTCAGCAGGATATTACATGTTATGTTACTGTCAAAACTCCATGATAAATGCATTTCAACATGTCCTTTGTTTAAAGTCCCAAACAAGTTCACATTGCTTGCCCAATAAACATTTTAGCAATCAACAGTGATAGTATGGTGTAATTAACACATGTAGGAAAACATTCAGTTGCCAAGAGCCTGCTGTATATGAAACATTTCTTTATACCATCATGACAAAAAAAAACTACAATACAATACTATTAAAGGTGTTTATATGGAATATTTGGTTATTATAGTTTACAATAAAATCACCTCTTTTGTTAGTTTACTACTGCCCCCTTGTGTCTCAGTGTTACTCCTACTTTTAACAGTTCATAGCTCACGATCCTCCAAGCTATACACCTTATTGTTACTGCACAACCTGTAGCAAGATCTGAGTAGCATTGCAATATAAACCAAAATCCTTAATATAATGAAACTGGTTTAAAATATTAATTATAAATGTTAAAATGTTCATTAGAAATAATTGAGTTGCTTCCCACTCACTAAATTAAATAATGCTAAAAACTAAGTGAAATATTCTGTTAAGTTTTTTTAATGAATTTGCCGTTTGCATATTGCAGATAAAATATTAAGTTACAGAACAAAGAAGAACAACGTTTTATTATACTTATATTATACTTAGACTTATTATATTTATGAACTTCTTTAGTATTTTCAGTTTTGTTTGTCGAGGATGCTACCCTGAAAACAAGCAACAAAATGATTAGTGATAAAAAGAATGCCCTTCTATAGACCACCACACACACACACACACACACACACACACACACATATATTATTACCACATGCAGTAACCCACAATACCTACCAGTAACACCCTTATTTTGTAATACCGGCCATAAGGTGAGGCATCAGTACAACCCAAAACACTGCAGGGTGTTTCCACTTTTGGAACTTCATCCATCTCCTGTGAGGGTAAACATACATTTAACATTTAGGCCTACAATCAGAATGGAAACTCGATGTTGAAAGCATGACTTACATCATCCAGTGTGTGAGGAAGGCGGTTCAATTCCCGTTTTCCCCCTGGGCTCAGTCCATAAGACCAATGCTGACAGTAGCTCTGCAAGACAAACGTCCCAAAAAGCAGCAGCCAGAGCAACTTTTTCTCCATTCTGAAAACAATATTGACGATGACGTTACACAAACTACAAGGACATTGTCGTAAAGAAATATGTTAGTCAATTTGCTTACATAAAATAAACACACCAGCCTAATTCCTTACCTGTCCAATAACAAGGAAGGCGGTTTCTCTCTACTTGATTTTGTCAGTGAACAGGACTGTTCTGTACTTAACACGGGTTTTATAGCACACCACCCACAAACTTCTCTACGGGGGTCTCAAAGTGGGATTTCAAAAAGCAGAACACCTGCTGAGTCCTTTTAAAAGATTATAAAGCTTTTTTCTTCGTTTTTTTTATTGGCAATAAGTATTGAAAAGTATTTTAAATTAAACATCAGAGTTCCCACTCTAAGTCAAATGTCCTGATTTTCATTGATTAAAAACATGAATTGCCATTACCTATAATTAATGGGAAAACAGATCAATGTCTATGTAAAAGCAACAGCTAGCATGGAAAAAAAATAAACAAACTGAAAATGAATGTGATTTCATGGTGTACATTAGATACTACTCATGTAAACATTCAGACAAATAGATTCAAGATTGGTTGATTGGAGACATCTCAAAGTATAATAGCATGTGTAGTAACATTTTGATGAATGGCATGAAAACATTTTAATATCTTGGAAACAAAATTCCCTAATATTCCATGATTTGACCCAAAACATAACATTCCCCTCATTTCCCATGTCCGGAATAGATTATTTAAACACAATGTTTTGTAACACGTACTGTCAAAGTCAATGCATGACAAAGAGAAGGCAAATTAAAGTTGTCTTCAAATTTTTTTTTATTTTTAACAGTCATTTATGGAAATATATTTCCGTGGTCAAGTGCAGTTATTATAGACGGGGAGGACAGCCACACACCCGGTCTCATGTACTTTCGCCCACTGACTATGATATGAAATATAAAAAATAAATAACCACAAGCTGTTCTGGAGCTTTACACTCAAGGTCATCATGATTGCCTTCGTCGTCCAGTCTTAACCGGCAAGGTACCGTTACACTGAGTGAATAATATTGCATCGCAAGAACTTTTGAGCTACTGTGCATCTAGAGAAATGTGAGAACAGGCTAGGCTGACTCTTCTAAACATGCAACATCCAGTAAGAACTGAGATGAGATGAGATTGTTGCAACCACAATGCAGCAGCAGTCATCTTTCTTTGGAAAGTACTGTACTGGAAGCACTGGATTGGGTTTAGATTATAAGAACCGCATATTGGTGAAAAGGTACAAGTTACATACAATATTTCAATACATTTGTGCAAAGCATAAGTTGATTAAATAATATGCAGTATTACATGGAACATCATTCACAATAAAACAAACTTCTCCCAAAGAATTGAGAACCTCCAATACATTGACATTGCCTTCCAAAATGCACAATAAATTGGATAATTGTCTCAAATGTGAGAATCCAGAATAATGAAATACATACAAAGAGCAAACCCACAGATAAATGCATGCAAATATACTGTATATAGATACATCTGCGCATGGTTAAAAAGAGGTAGATCCATAGAGCGCAAAACAAAAGGAAAGTATTCTTTAAGATATTTTTAAAAGTAGGAATAAGGAACTCTCACAGTTGGAGAGGGCATATTGCATACCAAAGGTGTGTTGCCACGTAGCATAGGTTTGTGGTGCAAACAGCACATTTAGCCATTTTGATTATTTGGCTAAGTATATGGCTTTGGCATATATCACTTCTTTTATCTAGCAAATGCTACGGCAGCACTGAGCAAAGCTCATTTACAAGTAACCTAACAGAACACACAAAATGATAATCGCTCACTCCTGGTAACGTCTCAAGCACTACATGATGAAAACAATACATTAAAACATCAGCTTGTACCCAATAGCTGCATTGTTTTGGTGACATATGCAGACACAGAAGAATGGTTTAAACATTCTACTGCAGAAAAACAAATGGATAACCCTGGATAAAGTGTAGTGCAAGATATTTAAAGCTAACATAATATAGCTGGAATGCCAGGGATGTGCATACTGTACAACGACCTGCATTCCGACCTGGTGCAGGACGCTTGACAGTCAGGTTTACTACGGAACAGACGGACAGATGATCTGGTGAGTCTGCACTGAAGTTATCTGACGCTCTGAGACATGTGCAGAGGTGTCAGCATCTCTTCAAAGATAGCTCCCTTCACATTGGAGCCTCTGAGGTTGGCTTCTTGTAAGTCACAGCCAGACAGGTCACAGTTCTGGGAGAGGTAAGCAAGAACAGCATTAAATGCTGGTAGTAGTGTGTAGCAGTGAAGCTGCTTTGAAACGGTGCATGAAACAGTGTGAGCAAGCAGCTGTCAGAAACCTCCATAGATGCATTTCCGATTCATGTTTTATTCTGATCTATAAATGTGGCTTTACAAGGCAGTTGCAGTTTTAGCATTCTCAAGGGCATGGTGGTGATGAATGGACATAAAGTGTCCTGTGCGAGGGCAAATTGATGGTCATTTCCCTGTTTCCTGCACAGATGGGACATTGGCATTACCAATCACTATGAGGGAGTGCAATTATTATTAATGATCAGAACAACTATTCAGGCCATTCAATTTCATTTAAAGGGTGCATTTGGTTGTTACATTGTATATTTTTCCATTAAAGCAATTTGTGTTTATTGGTTAAAAACAAAAACTACTGTCTATCCAGTGTTTTCCTGCAGGAAAGTCTATAAATATTTTGAAGTCTAGTTAAGGTGTTTCTTTTTAGTGTCGAGGCTGGATTATTGTTCCAGTGTGTCATCTTTAAAATTAAACATTATCTTCCTTCTCAATACAATATTACAATATTCACATCGAGAAAATGTTGGCTGTAAAATGTGATTATCTGGCATTTCACAGATAACTTTGTCTAGTGTGCCTGTGTGTGGACTATTAAGAACCTAATTCAAACAGACAGATGAACTACCATACCTCTTGCTAAATTATTGCAACAGTTTAGGCAATAAACATATACAAACGAGTATACCTTTTATGTAGGGTTATTTGGTAATTTTGCTCTATAGCTGCAATTTGTGTCTGAATTTAAATGTTCTTGCAAATTCATATCTCCACCTCAATAATCCCATTTAGTCAGATCATCTTTGTTTCATGTGCTCCAACTAGCATCCAGGTTAGTGCCTTAAATAAGAATAACACGTACGGGAACACAAAGGAGTAAACATTGCTAACTTGTATTATGTAATCCCTTTTGATGGCCTCATTTTACCTCAAGATCTGTCCCTGCTAAAGTGGCTCCCCGCAGGTTACAGTTTTTCAGCTTGGCATTTTTGAGAGTTGCTACACGCAGGTTGATTCCAGTCATTTGGCTTCCCTCCATGTCAACCCCTTTGAGATTAGCACCTAATGAAAATATCACTGTTTAAGACAATTATGGCAACTGTGTGAACACCACTGCAACTAGCACAGTATGCCATATTGATTTAAAGATTAGACATTATGTGTGCACTGAAATTACCCTCTAGGTTGGCTTTTAGACCAGAAGGATCCTCAAAATTGCATCCTATGAGAGAGGCCCCTTCAGCGTTGGTACAGAGCATCTTCACTCCTTGTAGATTGGCGCCCTTCAGCAGAAACGTAAAAGCTTTGTTGTACATATGTTTTCCATGTACTTTAACTGGAATATACAGTCATGTGTCAACTACTACTACAGCTCTATTACCAGAGAAGTAGTAATACATTTTTCATATATTAAGTAAAGTTCAAAGATGTGCCTAGAGAAGTCACTAAGACAATATACAATGCAAATAGCAACATAATAAATATAAATATGCTAATTTTTCTCCTGAACAAACTATTCAATTTCAGATGGAATGTGTGTCTAGTACATGTAAATTATTATGTGAATGGACAGGGAGACATTTTTGGACTCACATCTAAATTGGCCCCTGAGAGATCAGCCCTTTCCAGATTGGAACAGCACAGGTTGGCAAGGGTCAGGTTGCAGCGACTGAGATTGGCCATCTTGAAATTGATGTAACGGAGGTCAAGCCGAGAGAGATCAGCACCACTAAAGTTAAGACCCTGAAGAGAAAGCCCCGGGGCATCATGCAGGGTTACCATGATATTAACATTGACTGTCATTTATTAACAGAAATGAACTTGCATTACCTGACACCGGAGCTCAGATTTGGTGGGTGTAGCAAGAAGAAAACGAACAAACTCTTTGCGGGAAATGGGAGAATGGTCTTCTGGTGGTTGTGAGTTCTGTGGGAAAACAGTCACACTGCAGTTAGCTGTTTAACATGTATTCACAAGACATGTCATGACATCACAAGCGCCAGGTTACCCTTAATGCTGCCTCCAACTGCTCAGCAAGCTGCTCAATTCCAAAGAACCTAGCCTCTTCCATCACACCTACAAGATAACATAAAAAATACTACTATGACAAAAACCTCTAAGAAGGAATTCAATCTGACCTGCTTTGATCAACATAGGTTTAACAACCAGGTTCTCACGCTTACCGCGTACATTGATGCCTCCGTTGATAATGAGCTGACCATGTCTCAAGTAGTTGAGAATAGGCTCAAAGTATTCTGGGCTGCGGTCGATTAAGTAAGCCCCACACTCATCCTGCTTGTTTCCCCATACATCTAGGAGAAGATAAGAGGCTCAAAAGTCCCTTGGTGTCAGACAGCTCACAAGAAACAACCAATGCAATGGAACTTTGTTCATCATTGACTTGGGAACTCACCCTTCTCTCGAAACATGTGTGCCAGCATACTCTCTGGTTCTTTGCTGACTAAAGTACTCCTGTGAGTGTTGAGAGAAACATTGATGGCCGAGAATGAAATGTTAAAATACATTAGCTGAATATTAACAACAACAATAATGTGTATCACAGTTACCGTGTAGTGGTGAAAAGACGACCACCAATATTAAGGGTCAACCAATCAGTGTGCCCGCTGGGCTTCTCAGATGTAACCTTGACATCACTCTGAGGGTCTGCAATGTGCAATGAAACACCAACATGGCAAGAATTAAAACACTTTTAAACATGTGTTCTGAAACAGGAGGAAGAATCACGATGGTGCTCACTGCTCACCAATGAATGGATCACCCTCAGAGACATACAGCACATCATCATCTCTGTGTAAAATATTTCCAAGAAGAAAAATAGGGAATCATATGTGAACTGAAGTGTTTTCAAATGATCAAATACAAAATATGAATATATTATACACACAAACATGAAAAACATTGTATTTAGTAAATTGGCCTTAGGTATTTAATTGGGGGAAAAATCTAGAGAATGCAATCATACCGTATAAGGCCAATGTCGTCTATTAGACCACCCTTTCCATTGTATAAACTGGAAGCTTTGATCCCCAGTTTATTGCTTGCTACGGATAATAAATCTGACAAGGTCCCATAGACAGCTACAACCTAGAATTGGGAGAAATTTGATTTTAAAAATGCTGTTTTGACCAGCCAAGGAAAGCCCTCCAGTCCTGTACTGTATTTGATTAATGACATTTACTGGGAAAACAATCAACTAACGTTATAGTCTGTCAGTCATTGTTTACTATGGGCTAACTTGTGAAACGTCGTACAGATGACTTTACCAACTTGAAACTTTAATAAACTAACTTAAGGCCCTAACACCACATGATAACCGAAATATAGACGAGTCACCAGGCCTGTCTGTCATTGTGCGTCATAGCAGTATATTTATCTGACAAGCGAGATAGTTACGCACCTTGCCATTTTTAGATGTCCCGTTAACAAATAACGTGACTCTTCTCATTCTTCAGACGCTTTGGGTGTGTGGTACAATGACTGATAGAAACGTAACACTTGCTAGCTAACCCTTGCTTGCTATCTCAAGCTGGCTAGCTAGCAGCAGCAGCAGACATGGACGAGACACTACTAGAGTTGTTCTGGTGGTGTGTTCGTTTTTAGTTACCGTAGTGTACGGATGGGCGCACACCACAATGTTTTTCAACAAGATCTAAGTTTTATCTTAGAAACCATCGTAATTGTCTCTCAGACGTGTCTTTATATAAATAGTCTATGGTTTTAGTTAGTGAACATTTAATCTTTCACTTTCAAATGTGTTAAGGGGTTTTGCGTGGAGGCTATATACACGACATAATGTCGTATTGAATACAATGAAAGCAAAAACATGTAACATCAACAAAAACAAATATGCATATTGTAAAATAAAAAATATAGACTGGTAAAAAAAAAAGTTTAATCAAATGTATTCTTGATTATATACATATTTTTCGTTTTGCCTCCAGACCAGGTGATGGCAATAGTGTGCCAGCTACTGACAACAATAAATAATATAGAAGAACCTGTTTGTGACGTGTGTACCGTACTGGTGTCAACATTTTGCACTATAAACACTTTTACAACATCATGCTTTATTTACTCATTACTTGTGATGGCGTCTGATCGGGAACATTGTTCTTGCTGTTCCCATAATGTGTCCTCGCCAAGTGTTTTTCAGACTTTGGATGAAATGGACTTTGAAAGAGGTAGTCTATACAGCAATGTTCTTGAGTTAATGTGTGAGAAAACTACTAAAATTATATTTATGTATACAGATTGCCATTACAGGCAGCAAGTCTTCATCTCGTTTCAAATTGCATGCATAGAATACACTGCTTAGTTTGTTCTAAAATATAGTTATATGGTTCAACAGTAGACTTTTCACACAAGTATTTCATGCAGGTATCTGGTCTGCTGCAATGGATGGCAATTTAGAGAGGGTTTCATCCTTGGTTCAGAAGGGCACAGACCCAAACCTCAGAGACTCATCAAAATACACTGCTCTGGTGAGTTTGCTGAAATGTTCATCTGTTTCAGTTATATACCTGCTCTAAATTCCTGTTGCATTATTTTTTCCTTTAGCACTATGCCAGTCGCAGTGGTCATCTTGATGTATGCCAGTTTCTTCTTCAGAATGGCGGTTGTGCTTCTACCCAGACCACAGGAGGTGCGACTCCGCTTCATCGAGCAGCTTACTGTGGCCACATGGATGTAGTTCGGCTCTTGCTGACCTATAAGGCAGACCCATTGCTCTGTGATGATGATGGAGCATCCCCTTTGCATAAAGTAGGTTAAACAGCTCCAGCACCAGCCATATTGTGCAGACATAAGTTAATTCATAGAGAAATTTATCCTGTTGCTGATTTATACTTATGTTTTGCTTTGTGGAACCTACAGGCTGCAGAGCAGGGTCATAAAGAGGTGTGTGAGCTGCTTATTCAAAACTGCCCCTCCTTACGGGGCAAAGTGAACCGGAGGCTTCAGTTACCATACCAGTTAACTTCAGATGGTCATTTGAAAGAGCTCCTTAAGCCTCCACAGTGACTCCACCCATGGCTGACCCATGGCTTCTATGGTGTTTTGAGTTCTAATTTAAGAAGACACATCTGGTTAACTGGATTTTCTAGTTAAAGCAAATACTGGCATTTTCTGCTACTGACACAGTAGCTTCTCTATCCCAATATTAAAACCTGCACACGTTCACCTCGGATGAACCCAAGGTAGGTGCTGAACCTACAATCTAGCAAATCAAAGTTGTATTAATCTGCAGTTTACTTGTTCCACATCTAATGTGTCTAAATGTGATATGTCTCTAATTAAACACTGCTGTTACATATTATTTAAAATTTTCTATTTCATCCAGTGGATCGTCATTTTCTACATGCTTTTAAAATTCACATTTTTTTTTTGCTACTAAACTCAACTATTCAGTCTACATTTGATTATTTGTGTGTGTGTGTGTGTGTGTGTATGTATGTATGTATGTATGTATGTATGTATGTATGTATGTATGTATGTATGCCGGACTCCCTGCCTATCAGCTGAATTTGAATTTTGTAGGAAGTATTGAAACAGTCAGAAAGGTACAGCTAAGCACACAGTTAACAGAAACTGTAACAAACCAAACTGTTCCCTCTCTATCCAACAGGGGGGTCCATTGTACAGATATTTCTATGTGTGCTCAGAACAGTATGCACTTCTCACAGGGTTTGTTGAGACCTACTAGACAATATGCTTGTAATGAGGGCTGTTTAAAAGAGGTTGAAGAGTCAGCTGTATGACAGCAGCTGATCTGTGAGCTGTTGTACTCTTGGTACGTACTGCTAAAATCTAAGTAGTCTGCATAAGCAAACGAGTTTCTAAAACTCGTTCAAACTGTCTCATCTAGGTGTAATTTTAATGAATGGCTAAAGACAAAAGAGCCATCTCTTTTTGGACTCTGTGCCTTTTTTGGCACAAGTAGTCATACTTTTCAAACTGGAATGAGTGAATGTGAAGATAATTCATTTAGGTTGATAAATGACCAAACATTATCTATTAACCAGGAAACTCACTATATGTTAGTTTTTTTTGTTTTTTTTTTACTTTTTAAAATTTAAATAGTTTATATTGTCTAATAAAAACATTTCAGTGTATATATTTCAAACCAGAAAGACAAAAGCAAGGGAATTTAACAGATACATTAAGTTAAAATGTTTAATCCAATGGTTTACATAACTGCAGTTAATGATTTACAGCAAACTGAATGAACACACCTACAGCTCTCAATCAATCCTACCTATATTATGATATATCAAACACTGGCTCACATCTCTACAGTATGTCCTTTGACTGTAACCCTGCACTGCAGTCTGAGGAACTTTCATTGGGTCCATTGGTGGGTGGTGTTTCCATTGCATCCTTCCAACCACATCCATTGCCGTGACTGGAGGGGTGCCAGGCCACATCTGGAGCTCATTGCAGCTGACGCCACACTGCACAAGGAGTAGGGTGGAGAGGTGGGGGGGTGGGGTGGGGGTGGGGGGGGGGATGTCATACAGAACCAGGTTAACGCTGACAAGCAACTCCTTCAGTGTAGCTAAAGAGCTGTACCTCACCAGACTTAAGCACTCAGTATCAGCATTGATGATTTTTCATTGGTCAGTTTGAGGAGATTGGTAGGAATATGCTGCTGATTGTTTTCCAAATGGTATGAAGAACAAAGCGTTTTCATTTCTCATTTGAATTGGCTAGCATTTTCTTGGCACACAGACTATTAAAGACGATCTCACCAGCCATTGCTTGTGCCATTGCCAGATTCTATGTGAGATAATCGAAGTTGATTTGTTAGACTTACCCTGTGTGAAATAAACCCTTTGTCACTGGGTAAGATTGAAGTTAAAGGCTACAACATTTTTTTTTTTAAATGTTTTCCAGAGCTGGTTTGAATTTGAGGATTGTTTGCCCTGTATGTGGAAAATATTGCGGAACTGTTTAAATAAAAAATAAATAAAAACATTCTTTAATTTCTGGTTCTCCTTATTCAAATGTACCCATTGCAAAGCCAGCACAAATATACACAGTGATATTTTAGGAGCATCCATGCCATGCTATATTTTTCCTTAAGATGACATGTGATTCTCATGCCTATGGTTATTAAGATAAAGTAATAGGGGGGTTTAGGTGAGACCCCGCAAGATGTGGAATTTGGATTACAGCTCTGTTTAGTGAGATTTATTTGGAAAGCAATGAAACTTCCTGGCCTTGGAACCCACTTCCACCATAATGAGCTCATGTTAAACCAGGACTGGATGTTTATTTCCTCGAAAATAGAAGGTGGTCTGTGTGCCGTTCTGGTATGGGGAATTTCAACGTTTTTGCTCAAACCCTTTTTAGAACTGGGGTTTTATTGCGGATGTCAATATTTAGTCATATGCATAATGAATATTCCTTGTCATTCAGCTTGAAAATACTTCTCAAATGGAGTTCTGTTCTTCGTTTCATTCGCATGTTTTACTCGTTTTTAAGAAAAAGCATCTGAAAAGATTTTGCATAGACTCACATGGATGTGCTCTTGTGGTGCTGACATACAGTACGAGACATACAGAGAGCCGGAAGTAGACTGGTACATGGTTGTTAGATGGGAACATGGATGATTCCTGACACTGGCATTAACCACTCCATTGTATCTCCTCTGCAATGGCAGGTATAGGCTGGTGTTTTTGCTTGTATGGGGTTGGCCTTGTTGTAATCAAATCCATGTGGCTGCTCCTTGGAGATATAGTACCAAATAATGAAATTGATGTCTACTCCCACTTCAAAGCAGGATGTTGTCAGAGAATAGAGATCTGACAGGCACAGCCTCCAGATCAGTGAGAGCTGTGGATCTAGGGGCTGCAGCTCATCTCTTTTAGGGAAATGTCAAGTATATCTTGTCATTAGGCATGAACAAATAGGACCTTACATTTTCTTCAAAGCTTGTGAGAATGTGTTATGAAGACATATACTATAGATCTTTTTCTTTGCTGCTTACTATTTGATTATGGAAAAAATACTTATTGTACAATAATTCATATTTAATAACTAAGTAATAACTAAATAAGAATTCATAATTTAATAATAACTCATGTTAATGGTATTGTTTAGACGCAGTGTTTGCAGTACATGGCTGGATTCAATAACTTGTATCTTAACAATGGGCATCAAAGTAAAACTATGAGTATTAAAGACTAGAATAATGTGCATAACTTTCCCATTATGTCATGAACATTTGTAAATATGTAATCTCTTATTGTTAAAAATGTTTTTGTTTAGTTTATCTTTTTATAAAAACACACTCCATAGTGACAATGGCTGTGCATCTTGTCTCATGAGGAGTGCGTGGTGAGGTAGATTTATTTTCATAGACAGTGAAGTTATTTTTTCAGGGGATCAGTGGATGCATATCTTGTATTGATTATGGAGATGCAATCTTCTCAAAAGCATGTCTAAACAAACAATGCATAACCTCTACTATATCAGTCAAAGGACGATTAATGGATTTGTTAGACAAGACAGTAGGGCAATAACATCCAGAGGTCTATAATAGTTATTGGAACCCTCTCATGTGTATGTGGCACCTTTTAAAATGCACATTTGTATTTGTTTCACAGTTTCAGACAGGTTTTAAGATGAGATCGGGCCTTAATGTACAATAGACATGCCTTGAATAGTAGCCTCTAAAATAATATTGGATTAGCTTCCCTAGACTAGTAGGCAATTCCTGATTAGCGAGAGTGTTTGCACATGATACTGACCGGTCACAAACAATGGAACAGACAAAAAGAAACAAAATCTGTGACTAGACAAAGCGGTATTGTGTCAAGACAACCAATCACTGACTAAAAGAACAGCTGGCGCAAATACAACTGAGAGGATACTGCCGCAACTTCAGATAACAGTTGGCCTTGTGATTTGGATGCTTGACTCCCAGCTAACTACTGTATCTACTATTAGTAGAATACAATTACTTAATTGATCCAATTGAATTTAGGTGTTTTTTGTTTTTACATAAATATTTTAGAATGTTCTTTTCATTATACCACATCGTTCTCCTTAAAAGTTCCTGTTACAAACTATTCCAATTTAATTTTAATTCATGCAGCAAACAAGATGCTTCAGATACCAGTACCTTTACTGAACAATATACTGTATGTACACAATTCTTTATAAAACATGATATTCAAGTCAGCTCATGATAATAAAATACAGTATAGTTAAGTTAAACGTACACCCATGGCCAGTATGAATTAATATGGTTTAATAGTGCCTGCAGGAGTCGGTATTCCATGTCTCCAAATTGTGTTTAAAAAAACCAAATATTTAGCTTTGTGGGGTTTTCCTTTTTTGTATAGAAACTATCAAGTAGCACCAGGGGAAAGATTCCTGCATCAATTGAAATCATTCACAGCTAAAACAATGGCGTTGTCACCCCGTCTCCCATCCCACAGTCACAAAGCACCATTTCAAAACATTGTACCGTTACAACACACACAAATCCCATTAGTAGAGGAACAACGCTCTCATTGAGTGTAAATGACAAGTGTAAAGCAACACCATGCTGCACGTGTAATTGAACAAGATGATTAGGCTGATGGACTCGGACCCGTAGCGGCGTAGCGTCCCTCTGTCAGCAGGTGCCCGGCACACACTGGTCCATTCATATGCGCATTCCTGTGTCTCCACTCAGCCAGAGCCCGGCAGCAGGTTTGTCCCAGCCACACAGGACAAGGGGCTGACGCACACAAAGGGTCTTCAATCTGCCTCAGACAACAGCCAGCATAAAGGCCCGGAAAGCCACAACAGCATCGTGTCAAAGACCGGTGGGGGAAGTGATGGGAGGTGGGGGGGCCCTGTGTGGGATCGGGGCCCTGCTGATGGATGGATGAGGGCTGGGTTCACTCAATGTAGTGGAAGGGCTGTCTGAGGGTTTTGTGCATAATGAAGGATATTTGTACTCGCTCGGTAACAGTGGAATGCAAACAAGGGAAGGACGGACAAAGAAACACAACTTTATGTTGTGAAGAAGCTGCTAGGGAAATCTCCATGCAAAGCATCCCATAGGCAGATATTGTTCAATCTGGGCATTGCATGACTTGCCGTTTGTTCCCACATTGATGTGTGGCTCTGCTTCCCTTCAGTTTACTTTTGCATAAGGGTTTATTGGTGTCCGGTACATTTTCTTAAATTGAAAGGAAGAGAGGAGGGAACAGAAATGCCACACCTCATCTTGAAACAGACTGTGTGTGTCTAGGTTAAGCTCTGGTCTACTGAGTCTCAGTAAAGTTTCAACTGACTTTAGAGGGCACACTATGCCTGGCCATATCTCATTCACCCATTGTAAACAAATCTTCTAATTAACTGCAGGTGTCCTATAGTGCCTTAAATATTTCCACCATTATGCATAATTCCATAATTCTTTAGCTTTTTTAGCAATGTATGAATCTGTTTAATAATTAATAACATGCTCAAACATCCTATAGCATTATTTCTTTGAAATTGTATTTGATAACATCCCCGTGAAATGTTAATGACTAAGAGGTAATGCAATATTTTGTTACTTGCAAGACAATTATATCTGATAAAAGCCTCTGAGATATATTTGTGCTCTAAAATGAATAGCATGTCCTTTGTATGTATACATGTGTGATCCACACAACAGTAAAATATTACCTATTACTCTGGAATTGGCATAACATTAAAATAGCAGGAGAAATAGGCATTGTTCAGTGTTTGCCGATAGGCTACTGACACACTTCGACAAGATACAGTACATACTGTGTGTGAAGTAATGTACCATAATGAATAAAGAAGTATCCATCAAGGTTTTATATTTTGCCACACCTTTTTTGCATCTGTCCTGTCACACTTCATTAATTGTCATCATTCATGACTCAATACATCAATTAGACCAAAAGAGCTGATGACACCAGAAGTCTATAAAATTGAAGCTTTGAAACTGATTTGTCATCAAAGGTTGTCTGTGAGCTGAGCCAATTGGTTTAGTGCCATAAAAGGGTAAGATGTGGTTTATTTGAGCACATGTACATATAACTCTCACTATTAGTTCCCTAGTAAACATTGCTTGGTTTTTCTCTGGCATGTATGTGGTCTTCACATTCAGACGCAGTCTGCTTTAAGTGCCAGTATATTTAAAAAAGGGTAAAACAATTAAGGTTTATAAGGATATTCCAATGGGATACAAAAACATACAAAGTATCATTAACCAATTGCTTTAAATATGCATTTAAACCTCATGATTCTGGTCAGGATAATACCTTTACAATTTTAGAAGCATGTACTCTAAGACTGGCTAGACAGTATAGCATGACAATCTACCCTGGGTGTGGCAAAATCATTCGTTTTGAAACATCCTGTAATAACATGCCAAGATTCTCTTTTGTTTGTTGATAGGAAATAATACTGGGTTGAGTGTATTTGGCAGAGACTGCAGAAACTTGATGCTGTAAGAAATATAACATAAGATTATGTTAATACCGTACGTTCAATTAATAGCACGTTATCAGAATATACCATGGTTACTTATGTAATGTAAAGTGGACATGAAACAGGCTACAGTTATTCATTTTATATAATTTATTTTATGTTTTATTTCTTATTTTTCTTATTTTTATCTTACATTCATAGTATATCATGTATGGCAAATTAAAACATACAATACATCTCTAAATCTAAATATTAAGTTGGAATGCATTGGTCTTTGTCAGTAAGCTATCGTGTGTGAATGGTAACATGAAATCAAAGACCATATGAGCTGCTTATGAATGTGTTTGATCAAGCAGAAGGAGCTTTAATGTTTAAGCAGAGGTGACAGATGCATTTCATATTCTGAAGCCTTCTTTGAAATGCTGCCAATACATATGATCTATATGTGTTACCACAATAAAGCCATTTTATAGCTCCAGTGAACAGGACAGAACAGAACAAATTGATTAAGTGTGCCTTGTTGTTGCTTTGAAGTTAGTTGCAGCTGTTTTTAAAACAAACCTGTTGTGTGCAATGTAATACTGCACTTTAAGTGCTAATGTTAAATGATTCATATAATCAGTTATTTGTTTGCATCTTAAACACAGCAGAGGTAAAAATTGTACTGATATAATATATCTGATTTGTATATATATCACCTGCTTTAATTAAAGCAGGGCATTTAATGCAACGTGTTTGTAGGCTACATGATCTGAATCTAGCTCTATTCAAGGAGGTCCTGAGTTTAACCTTTATGCTATGTCAACCATTAGTCTACCATGTAACTTCCAGGTAATTACTACCAGAATAATGATCAAAACACAAGTAATAAATAATGATTCACCAACTCTATGCTTTGTAAATCGTTTATGGATAATTAGATGAAGACTAAAATAACGTCAGCAACCAGAAATTAATTAAACTGCCCTATTCGTGTGCTTTGTAGAACTACAATCCCACAATTCAAAGAGCGCGGTCACATTTTGGGTAGGCCTACACAGACTGAGGGGCGAGTTCTAGTAGACAGAGGTGTTACTGATGGCCGCAAGAGCCAGGTTTCTCCAAGGATGCGCATATTCTGAGATTGTAGGGGGAGGCATTCACGAGTCTGGAGTCGAATCTTGTTGTCTCGCTACATTTGTCTGGAATTATCGATATGTTATTGATTTGTTCATCCCCGTTTGAATAAAGTATTATATTACGTTCGATTCTTTGAAGTAGGAGTTTCTTGGTTAACTTTATGACATAGCTGGCGCCGGTGAATGGACTTTTTCATCGTGAGCGAAACGATTTGGGATCGACAACTGAACTACTGCATCTGCCCTCGTCTGATTCGCGAGTATGATACATGCTTTGGATTTTTGCTGTTTTGTAAGATATGTATTCTCCCCAAACTGAAAACAATCGACAAAACAGCTTTATTTTTAAAGCGCAAGTTCTTTAAGTATTTTCTTTTCTAATACTCTTTCGCTTTGTTGAATATTTATGCTCTACGGAGTGGGGGGATCGACGCACATTCTTTTGATGCTTGCGCTGTTCTTTTAATTTGAGTTGGCGAAAACATGGGTTTAACTTGCGCACCTATGGACTAAACAAACGACGACAACTGTAGGGACCACAAACTTAACCAGGATCTATTAATTTACATTTTTTTGTGGAAAGTTTACAACATCCAAGAACAAAAGTTTTCCCCATCTGATATCTGGTTGTGGTGGAGCCCCCGTACTAAGGTAAGATTGTTGTTCCGTGTTGAATTAAGATGTTTTTTTTTCTTTATTGTTTTTCTTTATTTTTTTTTGTAAATCGAGATGCAGATTGTGGCGCTGTTTACCTGTTTAACTATAACTGTTTAAATGCCTGAAATACGCAATTTAAGTCAATACATTAAGCATATGTATTTTTTAAAAGAGAGAGGAAAAGTGTAGTCGAAATTCACGTAAACCTGCATACACTCGGCCTAGGCTATATGTGTTGCAAAAAAAACACATCCACACATTTATGGTATTGATTATGGCGTAATCAATCTTTCAAATAAGCTGTTAATGTTAAACAGAAACTCCTTATTGAAACAGCTGCTAGTGAGACCAGGCAGGCCAGTTTATTTGTTATTATCAAAAACCAAAAGAGACCAAGGTGTGCTAACTGATTTTACAGGGTATATACAGCGTTACCATTATGTTGCACGGAAATGCACATTAGCTGCTTCAGCTTTTAAGGTTGCAACATGAAGTTGTGTTCATGTAGCCTATAACTGCTACTATGTTGTTGTTTGCTGCCATCCATTCATGTCAATAGAGCATATATGTGTACAATCTTATAGTCATATCTGAAAGTTTATTTGAAAGCTCTTGCACTACACAAAATACTGTTCAAATAATCTTGCAGTACCCAAATGCTGTCATCAAGTTTAACGTGTTTTTACTACACACAGGCATTACAATACACGTTTTCTAAATTGGTATAAAGAACTGATAATTTTCATCATATAAAGATCTAATGTCTAGGCTTTGACACAGGTAGACAAATGTTACTGGTGGGTTTTAAAACAGTTTGATCAATAGTTACTGGTGGGTTTTAAAACAGTTTGATCAATAGTCTGCTATAACATATTTTTCCTAATTTGATATAATGGTGTGTGGTGTGAAGTTACTGGGCAGGAATTAATGTGGCTCTTGGAGAACTTATTAACTTATAAACGTTTTTTCATGGGTTTAAAAATAACTAGCATAGCCTGCATGCTTTTTAAGTTGTAGTTTATTTTGCCAGAGGGCCCAAGTGATTTAAGCATCTGTAGTATTGACACTTTGGATAAAGGTGTCATCCAAATAGCATACTTTGTGTCACTTGTTATGACACACAATCACTAACATTTGAGACAAATATTGACACATAGACCATTATACAGTATTACACAAACTAATATTATGGTGGAGTTTTATGTTTGATGCCACTTTGAGAAATATGTTTTTGCATTGAAAATGATAGCCCAAGTGTATGTTGAGATGCAGTAACACCCATGGAACTACAGCCTTGTCAAAAAAAACCTTCATGCTAGTGGAGTGCTCTGTCCCAGAGAATAGAGATGACCTGGGTCAGGGTTTGGCTCTGAATCTGAGAGCTAAGGAATTTGATGCGTGGATAGCAGCAGAGAGCCTATGATTGTAGACTATACATTGGCTCTGTTCTGTGGCCTTTTTTCTGTGTAATGTTAGAAGCAACATTTTTTTATTAATCTGTGTGTGGTATATTATTATTATTTATAAATAATATCTTAATTTGGTTTCTCCAAGTGTGAATGTATTACTGCCAGACAAGCATCTTTCTCACCTTGAGCAACTAACTAGCCTATTGCTCCTTGTACTGTGCCAACTGCCACCATTGAGCTGCACACATACCAACACAGTAGAGAAGACCATAGCAGTGGGATCCCATCAGGTGTGATGTGTGCAGCCCTCCCCCCTTGCTAACCAACCCCTGCTGTAAACCCTATGTGGAAAACAAGTAATTCAATGTCATTGTAGTCATTCTACTACATTCATTTTTATGAAGCAAAATGTTTAAATGTGTTTAAAGAAATGTAAAAGTTTTAAAAGTTCTCATAGTGTGATTTTTAACTAGATTGGTTAAATGCTGAAAGTTGTCTTTTATACTAGATTGGTTAAATATTGCAAATAGTTCTTTTTTACATCACTATTTCATTAAGCACTATTCATGTGTATTTATTTGTCAATGGTACAATATGTGCAAGTTACTTTTTTAACATTCCCATTCCCACATTACCATTAACCTATTGTAATGGAATTGACAAACTCAAGGTTGTTGTTATATTTTTATTTCCCATGAGCTCAAAGCACAGTGCAGAGAAGCTGTGATTTGGAATTTGTTTCACCTACACTTTAAACTTCCATAATTGACCGCATTAGGAAATCTATTTTATCGTCGTCTTTTTGCAAATGTGTTTACTCTCAATCTTATGTGGCACTTATTTAGTAAGATTGTTACTATATACTGATGGTTTCCCAAACCTCTAAGAAATGAGTGTGCCCTGGATGTGAGTAAGCTCTTGGTCTATGTGTAACTTTCCTTGTGGGCCATGAAAATTCAGACTGTGTTTCACCTATACACCGTCTTAGTGGTCACGACTAACGTGACTGCATGCGTGTTGTACTTCTTTTTGTTTGGCAGCAGAAGTAGATTCTTGGAATCTTCCCAAAGACTGACTCACAGCTCACAGAGCTGCCATGACCAGGCTCCTTTCCATCTCCAGACCCTAGTCAGCTGCTGGAACACTAAGCATTTCTTAGGAAGTGAGATTGAATTGGTTTTGTTGAGAACACAATGAGTGTTTCAAAGTTGGACATGCAAGGAATTGGATCTATAAAACAAAAAAGCAATATGCAATGGCGTAAGCCATGTTGGTGTTCTTTGAGCTCAACGTGGACGTACCTATGTTTACAGAAGAATTTGTATTGGCATTTTGTATTGATTTGTAGGTAGTATAGTGACATTTGCATAGGTGTCTCAGGCGGGACTTTGCATACATTTATTTCAGCTTGGGGTCACATGGTTGGACCAAACACAACTTTAGGTGATAGATCTGTGAGCATGGAAAAATTATGGTATGGCAGTCTCACTACAGGGGTGTCACATAACGGGCCTTAGTTTTCTGTTCCCGAACACATTTCACGGGGTGGATTATGGGATTTGGAGCAAGTGTTAATCTATACGATTAGAGGCTGGGGAGATGATGATGATACAAGCAGATGTGTATCCAAAGGTCACCTGCTACATTATGAACCGTTACAGTGCCCGGGTTCACTCACCACACTGTACCATTTACTGTAATGTCACGCATGAACTTCTGAGCAGGAACAATAAAATATCGATTCAGCTGAATCATTTTTTTTAATCTGCTAGTCGGTCAAAATGCGTTATATTTGGTGTGTTTTTGGGTGGGAGGGAAGATTCAGAAGTACTTGTGGATTGAGTTATTTTAGCAAACATGCCATTTTGCCTTTTGTTATCACAGTGTAGACCGGGTACATCTGGTCCTTACAAAATATACATATGTTTATAATTAAATATGTGCAGTGGTTTTTAACTAGACCAAAGAAAAAACATGTTTTCCCTTTGTGCTTTAAATTTATATTGGAACTGTACATAGTTCAGTTGTTGGTGAGTTTGTATTGACCACACTGTTCACTAAACAAATGTTTAGGTAGATTTTCTTTTTCTCGTGCATACATGCACATGCTACAGTGTTACTGATAATGCTTTTGGAGGCCACCAAAGCATGCTAATATGTCATTCAATTGTCTGTTACCTTCAGGTTAATACTGTCAATGACCAAGTGCTGATGCCCCAAAAGTCTGAATGGATTTCTACTCGCAAGGAAGCCAACCATTTTAGCTCCCTCAACAGGATGCTGCTGGGGCTACTTCTGTTTGTGGCTGTGCTTGCCCAGATGTTGCCAGCCCGGGCCTGGCCAGCTAGTACTGAGGAAGGTAAGATTACTTTCTAGCCTTTTCTCTGTGTGTGCATATGCTGTGCATTGTGGACATCCTGCACACCTGCCAATGCTCTGTATGAAATATGAAATATGAAATATGATATGGCTTGATAGGATGGTAGGTCATCGTGAGAGGCAGCCATTTATAATAACCGCAATGTGCAGGAATGTAATCTTAAAGGTTCTCCATACTTTAGGGAGTGTTGCTGCTCCTGTGTAGTGTCTGTAGTTCCCTGCCCCCCAACGTCTGAAGTTGATGATCTGTTCTTTTTACTACCTGGGATAAAGCACAAATGTAGTTATTAGTTAGAAATAACTTTTTGTTTTGGTATCAAACCTGGTTTAATCAACCAAAAACATGATCATTAGCTGAATAGGAAAATATTCTTTCCAAACCTCCTAACAGTCAACAGTGTGTTCCTAGATGGATTGTCAAACTGAACTGTGTCCTCAATATGGCCTAGAAGTAATATATTTGATGTAGTTCGATGTTTGCACAAGTTCCTTTCTCAAAAGGGGAAAGAGACAATGAAATGTAATTCTTAAAAATGTGTCCCTTGGAAACCACCCAGCGGTGTAATAGCTGCCTCTGCTTGTGGGTAGATAGGTTTAGTTGTTTACACTCTGCAGTCGGAAGTGGAGTTCAGCAAAATAATATGATAAAACCAAGCATTATAATTAGAGCAATTATGTAAAATGGTCTCTGTTGGGTAGTAAGCCCTAAAATATACTTGGAATGGCCGTGTTTTGGCCAACATTGGAATAGGGAGAAGTAAATGACTCCCATCTGTAGCCTGTGGGCAGTTCTACTACCTAGCAAGCTGTCCTTTGTGATGAAAAGGTATTTGTTGTTACTGAGACAGGAGCTAACTGCCAGGGAAACTATAAATTATCTTTTGTTTTTTAAAGGAAAGGAGATGCTACATTGAGCACTCCCTTATCCTCTCAGATAAGGTTGCAAAAGAGAATGTTTTCTCTTCCCAGGCAGGCTCAGGCAAAATATTGCGTCTGGGGGTGGGGGAGCTTAATGCGTTTACTCTCCACCCAGTTCCCAATCACCAAATGGCCAGGTACTGTACTATCTATGCAACCCTGCTCTCCCACTGGTTCAGCCTGGGAATGTATTACTACCCACGCCCAACCCCCGGTTCCCCTGCTGGGTGACGGATGGTTTCAGCTGTCGACAAACAATCAGAGCAGAAGCATTTGGTTGCATTCCTTTTGTCACTAGCTGGGAGACAAAATGGGTATATGGAAATGGTTGTGTATTATGCGTGCCACCCTTTGTTTGCGTCTCCATTTTGGTTGTCTTTTGTTGACAGAACAACATAATATTTCCTCACTCAACTTAGTATAATTTTACTTGGCCCCTCCAGGCCTATTATTTTAATGTTCACCAGTCTCTGCAGCCACTTCAATTACTTTCATGGTTATTCGGGGAAACATGCTTGTGCTATTGTGTTTGAATGTGTCTCGCTGTTTCTTTAGCTGCTTGTGGTTCATCCTGCTTGTTAAATGTCAGACAGATCAAACCAAAATGCCAGTACACTGCAATATGGGGGTCCAGTGGGTTTCTTTGCCCTTGCCATCTGCTGTCAGTCAAAGCAAAACAATGCACTGACCCTTCAGTGCATGCTTTTTATCATCTGAAGCAGCCATAGCCCTTGGGCAGGCTCTAGTCAATCTAGCTCTGGTGAATATCTGAGAATGGATGAAGTCTGGAGGGCTGGCTAACCTTGTCCTGGTCTTCCTGTCTAATTAGTTCAGGCTTATATGTAGCGTAGCACATTTGAATATGACTGGGATGGGGTTAAGGTGAATTTGCAGTGCATGCTAATGCTTATAGCTCCCAAGTGTTAATCCATGCTAATTGTCAATGGCTCATTTAGGAATGAAAAGCTTCTCCGCTGGAGTGCTTTTAGAAGGGAGACTTACTCAGTAAAGGTTTTGGGCTTGCTAATAGGCATTGTGTTATTCTTTTTCCCTTAGTCTTCCCTATTGTTAGCTAACAAGCCTCCCCACCACTATTACCCTTCACCCACCTCTTAACTATGTGGTCAGGTCAATGGAGAGGCCCGGCCGTAGTGGCCCTTCTCCGTACGCCAGTGCTAGTGCTTCCACACGGCTGACTGCTGCACTCAACCATCACTGGAGAGAGAGCAGGAAATCCCAGCAGTCATTCACGCGGCATATTGCTTCCTATCTTGAAGCCACAGAAGGTTCCATAGACTGGCGCCAACATGCTCATTATCGTTCTAGTAACTGTTAAACTCCACATTCAAAGCTTCAAAGCTTTTTTTTTTCTTCTCTCTCTCACTGAAAACTTTGAACCTCATGCTTCTCTGCTCTCAGCACAACCCCCTGCTTATGATTCCTATAATTACGATAATTTCAGTTGATGTCAATCACCCCCCCTCCCAAAAAAATAACATTAGAGGCAAGACCAGACCATTCCACCTGGGTTGTTATCTGGAAACACTGGATGTTAATCCAATCGCAGAGAATGGGAATTAATTCAACCGAAATTATCCTTTGATAATCCTTGGATAGCACTCATATCTTTGTGACAGCATTCCTTCAGTGTACTGTTAGTATAACTGTTTTCTGTGCCGCCATAAAGCTGCAGGTTTCCTTTTCTTTTTAAAATATGTTTGAACGTGTATTTACCTTCTTTTCTTCTGGAAACTACCCTGCATATGTAGGTAGTCACAGAAGCTCCAATAAAGCATTGAGCAACGTGTGTGTATTTTTTAGGATCACTTTATGATGCCTGCACATAAACTATTGGCTGGAATGTTGACACAGCCCTAACGGCAAAAGTCAACGGTTTGAGGCCTAGGGAAGACCAGAGGTATAGTGGGGAAATGTGCTTGGGCAGCTCTATCCCATCGCTAAATGCCTCCTCTGCTTTTCCCCATTGCTTTTGTATCTAAGGAGAAAGTCGATCCTACCCCCTGGCCCCCTTTCCTGCTTGGATTAAGAGCCTGTCAGACATATGTGATCCAGGAAATACCTTTACTAGGCCCAACTGGGGTCACCATAGCAACTGACACTAGAACCTGCCGCTGCAGGCCCTCTCTTGCTCGCTCTTGTGCACATGGTCTCATTGACTCCGATGCCCCTCCCATTGCCCCTTTTTATTGTTTCACGGCCTTTGTTGTGATGGAGGGAGGGGTTTGCTGCTGTCCTGAAGTTATGCTATATGGTGTGGCGTTCACGTTGGCTAATGTTGTCCTGAAGTCATGCTATATGGTGTGGAGTTCACGTTGGCTAATGTTGTCCTGAAGTTATGCTATATGGTGTGGTCTTCACGTTGGCTAATGCTGTCCTGGAGTTATGCTATATGGTGTGGCGTTCACGTTGGCTAATGTTGTCCTGAAGTTATGCTATATGGTGTGGTCTTCACGTTGGCTAATGCTGTCCTGGAGTT
>JAODOY010000024.1:4239743-4260636 GCA_025399855.1 Forbesichthys papilliferus | reverse complement strand
TACCTTGCCATAAGCACATTCACCATATAGAGCAGGTTATTACCTTGCCATAAGCACATTCACCATATAGAGCAGGTAAGTACCTTGCCATAAGCACATTCACCATATAGAGCAGGTTATTACCTTGCCATAAGCACATTCACCATATAGAGCAGTTGCCATAAGCACATTCACCATATAGAGCAGTTGCCATAAGCACATTCACCATATAGAGCAGGTAATTACCTTGGCCTAAGCCAGTGATGGGCTGCTAATGTGCAGGGGTTTACTGGAATATAATAGAATGGTAAAGATAAATGGTGGGTTGTCTTTACAGCTTTATCCACCACCCGTGCACACACACACACACACACACACACACACACACACACACACACACACACACACAAACACTCTCTACCTACCCATGTGAGTGACGACAGTGTATTTTGGTGTGCCTGTTCTCCCCAGCACACTTCTCATTAGTGGCTATGAATAGTGGGCTATTTGTGTTTGTGTAACTGAGTCCTGGGCTCGTTATGACTGTTTACCATGGAGAGAGTCACTCTAAGGGCCCCCATGCTATGTCACAAGTGAAGGTGTACAGTGTGCAGTGGTAGCAAATGGCATGTGTCTGAACAAATGGTGCTAGATAGGCTGTTAATGTAGAACACTGGTCAGTCACATAGAAAACACATTACACTGATTAAACTCTGTCTAAAATTTCAAGCCATTTGTTGTGGCAACCTTTCAAAACTTTAAAAAACAATTAGACGTATTTTAAATATACCATACCGCTCATCAAACCACTTTTGTTAGTAATAAGGCACAGATGACTCAAATAAATGCACTATTGCGTGCCTAAATTGCTTTAGTGTGTGTGTGGGTGTGTGTGTGTGTGTGTGTGTGTGTTTGCGTGTGTGTGTGTGTGTGTGTGTGTGTGTGTGTGTGTGTGTGCGCGCGCATGCGTGCGTGTGTTTGTGTGTGTGTGTGTGTGTGATTGTGTGCGCGCGCATGTGTGTGTGTGTGTGCGAGTGAGTGTGCATGTGTGTGTCTGTGTTTTTCTCTCAGGTTAACAGCTGTGGGCACACAGGCAGAATTCAGAGCTTGGTCCCTCACGAAGCAACAAAGCCAAACTCTCAGAGTTTTATTATTTCCTGCTTGTTGTTTTATGTGTCACCATTAAATCAGAACCCTGTACTAACAATGGACGTCCACATGCATGAAGGAAACATTTGGCCTCGAATGCTAGACCCATTCAGTCCAACGTACGACTGGGGAAATCAATAAATGAATCACTGGAAACCTCTGCATCGCCGGTGTAGCCATAAAATGGCCTGGTACAAAACCTGTTTGTCAGGAAGGGTTGACAGACAGGATTACTTGGCAATATCTGCGTCAAAAGCAGAGGTTTTACATATAACCAGGGAGTGGTCCTACGGACGGTGCAGGTGTCTCTGACTCACTGTCTGCATCCAACCTACACACTCAGCCCATTTATACTGTGTGTGTGTGTGTGTGTGTGTGTGTGTGTGCTTGGTGCCCCCTGTAAACAGCACTAGCACACACCTTTACTGCGTGTGCTAGCACGTTAAAGCACGTAGTCTGGCAGGTAGCACAGTGCATGTACGTGCATTGCCTCATTCACTCCTTCCCCACTCTCTCTCGTAGTTCACATCATTATCTACAGATGAAGTGTCAAGTCCTGTGGCGATAACTTGTGGCCCATAGTGAACAAAAAACACAATGCTATTGTCGGCTCAATTAAAGTGCCTATCACATTACATGGATCAGCAAACCAACACATCAAACACAGGTGCTTTGCACATGTACTGGAGGAATGTTCTTTACTTCCTTCTATGCCTTTTAATACATCGAGACTTCCTTCCACCATAATAATACTATAATAACAACAACAAGCTGCAAATGTAACTGCCAATAAGCATGCCTCAATCAGGCTGAACAAATAAAACCTTAAAATAGTCATATTAAATGTAATATTGATATGCCTGTAGTGGCCTCGTGAACAGTACAATACACTGGCTGGCCTTATTATAGCCTCTAAGAGGAATCCTGGGGATGAACAACATACATTCTAATATGTCCAGTAATATACTATATGTTTAGCATTGCATTGAGACAAAGTGAACACTATGTCACTGGCCAATATTGTTGGCTTTCAAATCCATTACCTCAGATTACAGTCTGGAAACCCTGTTAGGATTAGCGTTTTCACAGCCGCCCTGCTGTTGGAATTATCTGTGTGTCTAAGTGAGATGACGTTGAAGTCAAGCGTGTTTCTAAACGTGGAGGAGCTAGACGAAGCGGTCAAACAGTTGATTGGTTAATGCCAATAGTGTCAAACTTAACCAGAGGTCTACGCCCAGCAGGAGACAACAACTGCAATCACTTTTCAATGTAACGTATCTAGACCCTATTCACAAAGTGATTGTTGGTTCTGGTTACACCAGGCTACTACTGTAACTCATGAGGGCAGAATCCTTAAGGCCTTATCAATTACCAAACTGTTAGCCCAGCACAAATGCATGCTAGGTTACAGCGTTCAACCGCCACCCTAACCCCCATTCCCTAAGGAAGAGATTTCATTCACTTGGCAATGGCAAGAGTAATGGCTTTAAATATATCCACCAGCAACATCAGCAATAAATCTCCATCATGTTATTGGCCTTCAAGCACCGAGAGAGTGGAGGGGCAAGAATGTATCCTTGAGTGCGGCAAGTCTCTCAACCGATTCTGTAAATGTGAATGCGAACAGATTTAAACACAAACACCTGCGGGCTACCTTGGAGAGGTATACCATTGAGAATGGGGGTGGGGGTTGAACGATCTCTGGAAAACATTTACTTATATTTTCATTTCCCACCAATTTACAATTTGGACCAATTAAACTCAGCTTGCGCCTCCTAGTTCGTGGTGTGTGGAAGCAATTTCATCTCTTGGGAACCACAGCCTTGTCTGTCACAGAAATGTGGTAGGAAAAACCACTGGACGCTTTCTAACTGAACATTGCCCTGCAATTTAGTCTTCCTGCACCTGAATGAGAATGAAATGCTACACAGAGGACCTATTCAGCCGTACAGCAGGTAAGGTATGATGCATTGACCAGCAGGTTACAATTACTGTAATGAGATGAGTTAAAGCCTTGGGATGTGATCTCTCCTCAGAAGGTTAAAGTCTGCTAGTTAGCTGAGCATGAGTTAAGCTTTATTTTATTTAATGTGTGTAATATACAGTAGCTAGAAAATTTGATCATAAATGGATACTGTATGTACGTCACTCTCAAAATGACTATAGTATGCATGCAGATTATTTAAGATAGACAGTATAGTAGAGTTTAGTATAGTATTAGTATAATGAGAGCATTTAACATGCTGTCACTTTAGCAGGTTTAACATTCTTACATACACAAACATGTTAATAAGGCAATAGTGGCACATAACTAACTGACTAAATTAAGGTTTTCCTATTTTCATTTCAGGCAAATTAAACAATAAAGAATGATCCTTTTAATTTCAATTTGAAATCATTGCAATGGGACAGAGGGTGATAAGTGAAATGTTGAAACTACTATAGCCTACATGCTAATGCCACTGTCTTGTTGGTCTTAACTAGAAAGGCCTTAACAATCTCTAAAATGCTGACAAGCTGTGGAGATGAAGGAATGTGTTGAGAGTATAGTTCACATCTTCACTTAAGTTCCATTTGAACTTCTATCTTTTAATCAGCAGCCTGGGGCCATGAATGTCAGCCTTCAAGTCACAACTAAAAAAGAATGATTTACTAGCGGCACTAAATAAATGCATATTTAAATATAGCTTGATACAAGAAAGATGCAGATCTGAATAGTGAGAAAAAGATTGAGACGCCCGTCTACAAAAAAAGAAACTGAAATAGCAGCTGTAAAACATGTCTATTTCTTAATCAGTAAAAGAAAATTCATATCCCAAGCCAAAACCTACATATTAAGTTCATTAACTGAGCTCTTACAGTAGAAGAACTGCACAGAAAGTGCCATTTAAAAAGTCATTTATGATTTTGTTGAACATAAAACTTGAACTGTTGTTTGAACTCCGCCCAGTCCCATTTTCTTTGCGGTATTTTGGCTTTGTGAGGCATGATTGAAGCCTATGAAAACGAATTGTGGAAATGGAGTGGCTGGCAAAGAGCAGTGAATACGAACACACAGCTCCAAATCCCTCCTTATTTCCAAATCAAATAGGGCCTGGGTTCAAAGGCAGAGTTGCAGAGTTGCACTTGCCACAAAATTCTGGACTCTTTATTGCTTACATATGCACAATTCATATTATGACTTTCTGTCAGTGCTGCTTGGGGGCTAATGGATATAGTGGTGTGAAAACATTACCACAGTTGAGGAAAATGACCCGTGAAGGTATGACTGGCAAAGAGCTTCCCAACTCCAGTTAATCTGACCCCCTGCCCTGTTACTGTATAACTCCTGTACTTCTTGTACAGAGACAGTGATAGAAGGTCGACAAAAATGGCAGCTGCAATCTGTGCTGCTGTTGGCTGTCCGTTAGAGTGCCCCGGGGGTCAGTAGGGATCAACGTGGATGTGAGGTTGTGGAACAGCGGTTAAAACCTGACCTCAGCCCAGCCCCACACAGCTGAATTGAGTCACTGCCAAAACCAAGTTCAAATGCTAAAACCCCATGAAACAACATGCCGTGGCTCATGGGAAATGCCGTAGCATCTCGTACACCCTGGGATTCATTCGTATGAACTTAAGCAGAGTAGTTCTTCTACAGTATAGGCTGTAAACTCAAATCTTGGCATCTTTTTGTTTTAACTTGGCCTGTCAGGACACGTTTGCCACATATAGGCTGTAGCACAACAGAGCTACACAGTCTACAAGTAACCATTCATACAGGCATATGTGACTGGAATAAAGGGTTGTGATCTGGTGATCACAACCCTTTATTCCAGTCCACCAAGATATCCCTTTCACAACACAGAGTATGTGTAACCCTGTAACTGTAACTGAGCACACAGAAAAACCAAAAAGGATCTGCTTCCTCTTCAGGTTCAAATCAATAGGAAAGTTATATTTATCAATCACATAATTCTATATATATATTCTATCTGTGTCTCATTTCTCATACTCGATATAAACAGAATAAAAAATATGATCTTTAAAATCTTTACTATTAAAATGTATACCGAGATAAGTTAAAAAAATGTGTTGAGTGTTTTTGGAGGGTGATAAGTATTATTAGTATAAGTGCTATGGAAACATGCTGCCATCTTACTGAACATACATTACAATGTCCCTAATTTGGGTCTCAAAGATACAGTACGTATGTACAATACTGTAAGTCTGTTTGTGTGTTAGAACCTTTTCATTCAGTCTAGCAAGTTGTGGCATGAGTGCTCACAGTGTGGCAAACACACCCACATTGTCTCTGCTGGCTTTTGCCTTCGTATTAACATGAGGTTGTGGTACCCTGCATGCGCCGTGTGAGTGTGTGTTTGTGTGCGTGCAGGTTGAGACAGGTCATCTAAACACAGGCTGTTTACCCACAGCTGTGTTGAGCAACAGCTCAGCGACGAGCCTGTTGTGAAGGAGCATCCTGCCCCGCGGCCCTGGCCCAGACAGCGGGCGTGGAAAAGCAACAGACCCTGTCAGCATGTGTCACTACACTGATTCACAAGTCTACTATCAACATAAACCCCAGGGCACTTTCATGTTAAAAAGACACAGCCGTATCAGTACCGAGCGGCTTCGTAATATCTATACTGTACATACACAGTCCTGAGTCGGCAAAATATATTTGGATGGGATTTTGAAATGGATTTGAAGAAGGAATTCTGTTAATTAAGGGTATACCAGTGGTTTTATGCCTAATGCTTTTTTGTGGTTTGTGTGATTGGCTCCACTGACAATGTGATAGGAAATATGTTAAGAATTTGCTTTCCTTTCAAGTTCTTACTTGGCGTGGCTTTTTCAAGACACTTCTAGTGCCACTGTAAAGGCAGGCTTGAACCCGGCTCTCCATTTCACCCAGTCCGAAGCCTTCCACAGGCAGAAATCAGGCAGGCGATATGGGGCATTGACACACAGTAAACCAACACAGACACACAAGCAAACAAGAGCTTTCACTCGCAAGCCGATTATCTCCTAATATGACATATAACATTTATCTAACATCACACCAGGGATAGGATTTATAGGATTAATGGAGCTAGGAGTTGGAGTTCAAAGGTCAACACAGCACATTAATGATGATGATGTGTGTGTGTGTGTGTGTGTGTGTGTGCACGCGCGCGTGTGTGTGTGTGTGGGTGGAGGATCGAACAGAGAAAGTAAGTGATTAAGAGTGACTAACTGACCGACCAGAATGACAGAGAGTAGAGGGACAGAGTAAAAGAAGGGAATGGGGTCAGAGGCAGCTTGATGAGATCCACGTCCTGAATGCATCAAACATCTACGGTAGTTTAGCCATACAGTACACAGTCTTGAATACTGCTTGGAAGTGCAGTTGGGTGGGAGAGACAGACAGTCAGGCAGAGAGCGGGGATGTTAATCGCTCATGACAGCGGGACTGAGAGTGATTACAGAGCCACTGGCTCGGACTGCGTGCCCAGCAAAGAAGACTTGACAGAAAACCCTGAATGCACATTTGATGCTGTTTTAGTTATTCCACTCCAAAGCAACAGTGGCTTCATGGACCCTACCACACACAGGCAGTAACTGCAGCTCTTAGTAACCGATTCTGCACATCTTTATTGAACAAAAAACACACCGTTTGGCTGTAATAAAGGAGATAATTGAAATGGAAACATATTCTTTATAGGCTATTACTAGGCCTAGATAATTGCTCCAAGTCTTAATGTCAGTCTTTGGAGATATACTTTAACCTTAAACAAACACAATATTGCTGTCACTAGTAAGGTTACACTCACACACATTGAAGGGGAAATTCCTCCAATAACACCCAGGCCAAAGCAGACATGGGTGGTCCATACTTGTCATTATATCCCTGCAGGCCAGTAGGCAAACACAAAGCATCCTGGGAAACAAAACAATCTGCTGTAGAACTACAGGGTGCTGTCATTTTAGCCAGAGAAGAACTCTCATGGGAGAAAAACCCCTTGTATGGAGCGCTGGTGTATTAACCAGGCAGATAAACCTAGCCCTGAAACATAATGTGGCTTTATGTTTGATTCATTTATCTCAGCTGTACTCATATGATGGAATCACGTCAATTTGATTACAGATTGGTGAATAATAGCTTGCAGTCGCATGTAATTCTTACAGTATCTTGATATAGTGCTTAACACCTGTAAACCTGAGTTTGTAAGTTGCAGGTCGTCAATACACACATACTGTAACAACGGAAAAAGCGGGCCTGGGCAAACACACTGAGTAAACTGAAGGGCCATTGTCAGGGATAAAGAGCTTGTTCATGCTTTGAAAGCACAGTGCAAAGTGCAGTCCAAAGGGCATGAGCCTTTTCTTTTTAAGTGTAGAGACGAATGCATCTTAATGGAGATGAATGGGACAAGAAACATAAGCGACTCTTATCTGTGTCCTTCGCCCCCAGAGTAACCTACAGTAGTGCTATGTATTCAGCTCCACCACTCTCATATGGCTGTTTGCTTTGCTCTGCACTCCCTGGGAACATTGTACACCAAGCTATGTCAATAAATACCACCCGCCTATTGACTGACACTGACACAAAGCACAGATTGTATCTTTATTCTGTTGTATTTCTTTTCTCTCTGCTGGAAAACTATTCACACTCCTACTGCCTGGTCTTTGTCTGACAGTTGGTTGATGCATGAAAAGTGTGGTACTATCTAAACAGCAGATGTCTACGAACGAGGAGTTCTACAACCTCTAAGTCCACCTGACAAACATGAGCAATTAGCTACTTAAATGACCAATATTAATACTATATTTGGGTTCACTAATTTCACCTGTATTGTAATGAAACATATCGTCACTGAAAAGTGATATTATCCTAAAATGTAACTAATTATAAGTAATTATTTAAAATATTGCAATATTACAGAACAATATATGTCAGATGAACTTAGAGGTTTTTAGATATGAACTCTACACAAACTTGTTGATTATACCATGATGTGTGACACCAATAAAACCCTTGTTAGTCATGCTTTAGCTATAGCATATGCAGCAGATACTGGGGTAAATCAATTTTTAATGCCCAGTGTGATGTTTACCTACTGACTGTTTAAACAGAGACTTGAGGAAGTTAGACTATAACAGAGGAAGCGGTGAGAAAGGTGAATCACTGATTACAGCTGAGAGTGGATGAGCTGTTAGCATGCAAGTCTAACAGCTGTGTGGCCTTAGGGGCCGGTGCAGAGGCCCGCTATAAAGGTCACACACGGCACATGACAAATCATTCTGGCATGTTGGCTGAAACTTACATCAAACCGTGGATACAATAAATAAATTAATGAATGAATACTTAAATTAATTAATTAATTAATTAATTAATTAATTAATAAATAAACCACTGAATATTTATGTCTCTACAAGAAATGTGTGATGTCATATGTTCACACACAGCTAGGGTGCTACAGTACATTTGGTGTTGTCTCACAATGAAAAATACTATGCCGGTGGACTGGACATCTAGCTTGCGGTCAAAGGATCATCAATCTCTCCAAATAAAGGATGACGAAGGAGGGAGGAAAGAGAAAGGGAGTTCAGGGGCAAATGCTATCCTAATTTCCAGCCAGTTCTGCCTAGGGGTTCTCACAGCATTAAAACCAGATGCAGTCGGGCTCCAGTGAACAGAGGTGCAGCGCAGACTGATCTCTGTGGTCTGAATGACATATCTGGAATGTGCCAGGGTCATCCATCATGGAGTCAGAGAACGTTCACAGCCCCATTTCTACTCTCACGCTAGGACAGTGAAGCTATGAGGGAATATGTACTGTACAGTCAGTGTTTATGGATACATTGTGTGAAAGGCAAACAGTAGAATTGTCACCCGTCTGCTAGTGGGGAAGATTCATCGCCAGCGAAGGCTGAACAAGAGGGTTGTGTAAAATCCCACCGTGAGGCTCGCAGTGGAGCAAAACATCTATCTGACAGGATTGGCCTCCACCATCACTCTTCCAGATCGACCGTGCACGCCCACAAGCATGCACTCCATTGCACGTACCCTCCTGAAGTGGATTTAATGTCCAAACGAAAATATTGAAAACAAATATAATTTAAGGCAAATAAGTATTTGAGGTTATATTGATTCTCTCTTGTTCTTCCACACACACATGCACGCACGCATGTACGCACGCACGCACGCACGCACGCACACCTGTGTTGCATACTGCCTCTGCACAGCTGGCTTGGCAATATGAATGCAGTGAAACCGAGCCAGCTCAAAGACAGTTCTGCAGAGCGCTGCGCGTGCGTGTGCGTTGTGCGTTGTGCGTGCGCGAGCGAGGGGCTCTAAGGTGTGCGAGGCAGGATGAGAATGATTGCCCTGCAAACACAGGAGGGTTGGTGGAGCACTAAGGAGTGAATCACTCGTCTATCCTCCCTCGTCCATCGATGTCTGACATCCTCGCTTGGTTATAAACAAGCCCCACATACTGCAGCATCAGAATCCCAGACCACTGATTGCAAAACTCTTCTATCAACTTCTACAATGTGCAGGGCCTTGGTATGACCTGCAGCAGCTGAGGTTTGACCTCCACAACAACGGCTTGCACTGTAGAAATGTCCTCCCACAAGAAGCAGAACTCAATAAATATACTGAAGACACTTTATCAAGTTACACTGTTTTCCTTAGTGAGTCCACATGCTATTATTTCTCCAGGAGAAAGATATAAATGGTAACGTTAGGGAGGCTGACTCCCAGCAGAATGGAAAATAAATGTAGGTATCCTTGATGTCTAACGCCTGTCTACTCATTTTTTGTATTAATAATAGTAATTGCACACACTATACAAAAGCACCTGCTGAATGACAACATTCAATGGCAACATGGTCGAAGCTGTACCTCTGACCAAGACATACAACCTCTAAGCTATGATGAAACACATATCTCTGATGGCTCTGTGCCAAAACAAACCTACAATTACAATGTAATTACACAACTACAGTGCCCCTCAAACATATTGTAGCCTACTGTATATAACATATGAAAAAACATTTTCAGGGCTGTCTATATTCTCCCTCATTGAGGTTGCAGTGGAGCAATCCGTACCGTTGGTGAGCTCAGACATGCCTACACACAAACATACTCATCATCTGTGTAACGGTGTTTTATGGCTAATCTGTACCATCTTTCCACAGTAATATCTTTAATGCCGTATGGGATTAACATGACCATCTTTATGATTGTCATGATTAACAGAAACACACCTGACACGGGGAATGCTGGCTACCTCCCAACACCGATTGGCGGTTCCGTGCCATGACATCCAAACAATAACACAGCGGAGGAGATAACACTTCTCAGCAAACACGATTATAGTTGCAGGGGCTTTGCAGCCATGCTATTCACAGTGTATCCTTCAGACAGCAAAGGCAAACATGGGGCTATCTTATTTTCATGAGGAGAAAAACACACACACACACACACACACACATCATGCGCTGTTTCCTGGAAATCTGTGGTAATCACCACAGAGAGCTGGTGGACCATCAAAGATACAATCACCCACTCAAGGCACAGGCACCCTCTGCACTGGCTATAGTTTAGAGCTAGCTCTGATTTCCCCTTTGGCAGTTATGTCGTTGCTAAGAGTAACCGTATGCCTGTGGGAATGCAGATGTTACGCTGGGACCCTCTAAACACAACAATACATTATATTCTTTATTGCTGTGATGGCTGTGCGGTCAGATCTCTGTAGGATAATTTCTACTGTGTCTTCTTTCACACAATAGTGTTCCCAACCGTCTCCACCCAGTCCGAAAATACACTAGGTAGGACGTGCACACATACACTTGAATGTGTCCTCTCTCTCTCTCTCTCTCTCTCTCTCTCTCTCTCTCACACACACACACACTCACACACACACACACACACACACACACACACACACACACACACACACACACACAATGCAGTCCAGTGTTAAAAAATACACATACAACATTTATGTCCCTTGGGTCAGGTCATTTGATTGCACATTTGCAAGTGGACAAGAGGCATTCCCTGAGTGCTGATACTGTACTACAGTGTGTATATTATGCAGTAGAAGTACAGGTGTTGTCTAATATAACATATATTTTTTTTACCATACCAGGGCTCCGCAATATCTACGTTGCCTTTACATAATTTACTGTAGCCATATAGCCTAATGTGTGTGTAACACATCAGCATATTTGTGATGTTTTGAGGGGTGCAGCGTAGTGCCCCTAGTGCAGAAGCCCCTCAGGTGTGATATATGCTTAAAAATCAGCTACCATCAGTGTGTGGCACTGTGTAATCACACACCTTAGGCAGCAGTCAGGAAGTACTTGCCCTGTCGGTTGTACATGGAAATGTTCCAGATCATAAGAACTGGATATGCTCCAGGTGCAAAAAAGCTGGCATGGTCATTATTACAGTAAGAGGGACTTCTCTCCATGCCCCGGCTGATCATTTCGGCGCAGAGCGCAGTCGGACTACAGATCAAGACAGGTCCAGACCTATGAGACACGCTGCGTTAGCCTACAATTATTGTTTTATAAAGTTTTGCAAATTCGTGTTAATGCGTTTAGTTCAGGCGTAGTTATTTTCATAAAAAGATAACTTTCGACATTTTTTATTTATGACAGTTTCGCGCTAGTAGACGTAGCCTACAGTGGCAGTTCTATCGCAGGTACAGTTGCGGTAGTCTAGCATAACTATTCTTCAGATAGTATACAAAAACTGATAGGGTATTTCAGTTTGAAAAGGGTATTAACAGTGTGTACCTATTGGTCCATACAATAACTAATTATATTATCTTCTTTGTTTGTTTTCAGAACTCAGCGTTGTTATTGATAATTCAGGGATTCTTGAAGGGATTTGGGCTCGAAGAGCGTTGTGAATTTTATCACTGCGTCTGTTTTTTGAATTGAGCTCTCCCAGAAATGGTGGGGCACCTACATTTGCAAGCTATGGATGATAGTCTGAAAGGAAAGAACCGAGAAGGACTGCTCGATAGTCCGGATTCGGGATTGCCACCTAGCCCAAGTCCCCCTTTCTGCTCTCTCTCCCCGGGTCTACTTGAATCGCGCTCTGGGAGTTGCACGACGCCTGTGGAAAATAATCATGGATATTATAAAAAGGAAAACAAAGAAGGCAAACTGGTAAGCCACATTATTAAACTTGCTTACAATTGCGAAAATGTAGTGTCCAGTATGGTCCAAGATATTTTTGTAACAGCTGTGAGTCAGGCAGTTCACTTGACATAGACCCTGTTAAAATGGAGATGAGACCAATAGTAAATGATCGTCCTGGCGTGAGAGCAGTTAATCTTTGCCAGCAAAGTACATTTTGGCCAGCAAAATACCAGATGTTTGTAAGCCCACTCACAAACATCTGGAAGCCCCCTTAAGGAATTCGGTTGCAACTATATTGCTGAGACATGCCTTTCATTAGGTTAATTTAAAGTTAGCCAAAAGGACTGATTAGTCTAAATGGTGACTTGAGGGTCAACGGGTTGGTCAGGCTAAGTCTTGTAGGCCGCTATTATTTTGTTTAGGAAATTATAAGCTTCTGTAGTTGGCACAGCATAGCACTAATGTAATGATGAATAGGCTACATGGAAAAATATTTATAAAGTCAGGGCAGGTTGACACATCTTTTTCTTAGAATTGACAGTGGCTTGTGTTTCATAATAACTGCAGTACCACCAGGTTAATATATTAAAAATTGCATCACATTTGAACAAATATATTTACTATATGGGCTCATTATTTGCCTACATATAGCCTACTTAAAATCAACAAGTAAAACATGTTTTCGCAATAGTCTGTTGACTCTATTGAATTGAGTAACAGGGACACTATTAGGGTATGTAATTCACCTCACTTTACATGATAATGTAAATGAAGTGGCAATTTTAATAATTTCTTGATTTAATCAAAGAAGAAAACTAATGTGAAGTGACCTGTGAACCTTTGTTTCGGTTGATGCTTATTCTTGACTTGAGTTTGAATACCTAACCAATTATTTTGAAGGCCAAATTTGAGTTGCTGTAAACATTCACGTTAGTGCATACAGTAGCACAAGAAACACACGTGATTCAGCTTCATTTAGCTTGGCTTCAATAATTAACAACACATGCAGTCCATTACTAAGCTATAATATAATTACTAGCTTATGTTTGGCATTATATGCACTTACACTAAACGAATAATAATTAAAAATGTTTTTTTTTAAAAGCTCCTCAACCTAGTCTGTAATCATAGCAACATATTTTGTTTTGATTTACATTTGTTTTAGTCCATTTAAAGAATATAAAGAAATAATGGAAAGTGTGCATATTGTAGAATCAATAGTTACATGACATACTGATTTGTGACATAACAATAACAACTTTAAAGCAAAAAACAGAGCGGGTTATATGAAGCATAATTTCCATCTCACTTGTTTCTAAAGCCTTTAGTTTAGAACATGCCAGTGCAGGTTGTGGTGGATTATAATGTGACTAAAGAAAGCCACAGAAACCTAGTGGTGCCACTATGCATCTTGGAACATGCATGAAATTGATTTGCTGAGGCCTGGTCACAATCTACTGGAGGCTAAGATCAGTGTGACTTTCTAATCTAATAATTATATGCATTATAGTTAAAACACATTCCCCATTCATCTTCTATAGAAAGCAAATATTACAAAATGCCTTAGCTGTGTGTATGTCATGTGGCAGGATTACATGCATGTATTTGGGCACATGCATGTACTATTTTGAGGTACAGAGTCTTGTTGCATAAGTTTGTTGACCTTACGCTTCCAATTTAAACATGGATGAATACAGAACAAGCCCTCCCCCCTTGGATGCTTCGCAATATATTCTTGCTTAGTCATACTGTTGCTGGTCTTTTACAAAACATCAATATAGAATGTAACATAACATAACAATAATGATACAATTAACATATTACCACTTTATGCAACATTTGTTTTTAGGTCGGGCTGGTTGGCAGAACCCCTGAAGAAAGGTTTCTGTAGCTAGGAACTAGTGCATTTATATTGTACTTTTAGGTTATTTGTCTTGTGGCTCTGCATTGTGCATTGTATGAGTGACTCCCTTGGTGGGATTGCACTTCCAGTGGGGTTCTGTTCTGCATGCTGGGGTTGCAGTGCCTAGAGGTGACACGTCATGGCCACACGAGCACGACACTCCTCAAGTCACGGCAGTGGAGGAGAGAAGTCTGCTCATAACGTGACTCGACACTGTAGCGGTAGCGCAGAGCGCATTGTGCTTGCAAGCCCACCCTAACACTTACTGATAGTACGGTGTTGGCAGGGGGACGGATCTGTGCCATGTCCTTGGCCTGGCCTGGCCTGGCCGTTTGCTGTGGCTCAGTCATTTAGTGGCTAGTAGAGCCAGCCACACCACATTCTATCTGGCCTGCTGTAATGTGAGAGGGGCAGCGACTGAGTGACCGATGACGAGGGAAGCATCTCTTACAATGGCACTTTGAAAGTAGGGAGTTTGATTCCTGCAGCAGTCGTAGCACACTAGCAGCCCCATGAGAAATTAAAGTGTGTGCACTGGATATACACTACTTTAAGCACATGCTATTGACAATGTGTGTCTAAAGGTGAATCAACATAGAATAGTGTTAACCTTAATCAAGTTCCTATATAGTTCTATGGTATTAACACAGTTATGTCATGTGTACATGCATACATTTCCCCCCAGTGTGGCAGGACGTATAAAGTGTCAGGTTTTCTACAGTGTATTATTGGTAATGTTTACTTTGCATAGTATGTGTTGGGTGGGTCAGACTGGATTACAGCAAACATTGGTTATAGCAGTGAAGATCAGTGTCCTTGTCAGACAACGATGGGAACAGATTTAAAAACCAGCTTAGTACATTTTGTATATTAGTCATGTTGTCATGTTGTCTTGACATGTGTTAACCCCACCCATCTGCATACACAATAAAGATACAATATGGAATGTTTTGATATGAATACATATGTTTGGTTGCTATTCATTGCAGCCTGCTGTGTATTCTTAAAATCTATTAAATTCAAGTACTTCTGATATATTTTATAACATGGTAATGATGATGCATTTTACATCGAGCATTGGTCGATTTAGGCAGTATTAAATAGACTACTTGCAGACAAACCTCTTCCATTGGCCCATGTTAGAGATGTGCATTCAGACTAATCTCCATATTCAATTCATTGGCAGCTAGGGTTCACAAGCATTCGGTTATTTGTGCTCCAGTTTCGTGCTGCTGTAAGATGCCATACTAATGGGAAGTCCCTGACTTCCCATAATGTGCAGTACATGAATAACCATAGTGATTTTTAGTTCCCATACTGGCACCCAAAATGGTTAAGTAATGCTGACTTCACACAAGATACACACACATTAGTTTGGTTTACTAACTACACTTTACAGTACTCAGAACTGTTTACAGTTTGCTGCTCTAAAAAGAGTGCTTTAACACAGGCCTGGTTCACTTTGCCATGTTTAGTGTGTTTTGTGTGTGAGATGCTTGTCTCCTCTTGTCTGGCCTGTTTGTGGGGGTGATTTAATGTGGGGGGTGGGGGGATCTGATGGCTTCACCTGGTGAAGCCATCAGTGGTGATGCTAGCCAGGTTCAGAAAACACTAGAACTGCATGCACACGCACTTGTGCATGCGCACGCACGCACGCACACGCACACACAGCCAGAGGTCTACACAACATACTGTACTTATATGCGTGATTCCATAAAATCCGCTTACACTTAATTTGGACTTACTTTTTAATTATCTGAATGAAAATGGAAGTGTTGGTTTTGTGTCTTTTGTAGCTGGATAACATCAATGTGTGCTGTTGACAGACTCAGGGTCATATGTGGGAGGATCAAGAGCTATTTTTATCTCATCGTTTTTCCGGTAGCTGATGTTTTACAAAAAAAGTTGATTTGCAGGTATAGTTGGAAATCCAACATTCTGACTTCTCTCGCCCATTTGTAGCTGCCCTACCTGCTGTTGAACTCCACAGGGACAGACCCCCGAAGTCGCATGTACCCCGTGTTCTATGGGGAAAGTATCAAGGTCAACCCCAAACCTGAGAAGCAAATCAAGTAAGTTAATGTGAAACAACGGGGCTCATATTCATGTACCGGTACACCAGCAGTTGCGCTCAGGCATTAGGCCTAGCTATTTTAAAATTGTGCAATAAGACAATATATCGTTTATACTGTACTCTGAACCCTGTATATTTCCAAAAATTATACTCCTGTTAACGCTGCCATCTAGTGGTGGATTCTAGTATGTTCCGTGCTCATTTGAGTGTCTTCTTTACAGGTGCAACTCCGAGATCAAGTATGACTCAGATAAGCATTACCGGGACCAAGTATACTGCGCTCCCGTTCCCACGGCAACGTCCTACAGCGAGACGGTGGTGGCCGTGCAGAACAGCACCTGGCGGAGCTACAAGTCGCAGGTCTACCTGGAGCCACGTACCAAGCCCCTGCACTACCAGAGCACCACCATCATTTACCCCAAGCATGCCAAAAACATTTACCGCACCACACTCAATTACAACGCCACAGGCTCACAGCGCTGGTTCGTCTCTACAGTCCAGCTGGAGTCCAGCGAAGACACTAGCCCCTGTATCATCTACACAGAGGACCTGTAGAGGGGTCCATTTTCATATCACCACATAGGAAAATGGTTAACTGACTGGGTTTAGACTTGCACAAAGGGTGTTTTTTTATTCTATTTTAATCGGGATGAGGCGTTTGGGGAAATATCCATGTTGGAAAGTAGCCTATTGCTGGTGATGGCTGGAGCCCATGAACGCTTGCCTGAGCATCTACGTGAGGAAACCTGAGATCTCCTGCCATGTATTTAAACTTACAGATGCAGTCCTTAAAGTTTAATTGGTCCATGGCAGTTTAAAAGCTGTGCTTAATCGTTAACCGTCTCATTGAATGCAAGAGCTGTCTGAAACTGTAGCCTTTGCTGTCTCCCAGAAGAACTTGCAGTTGAGGGTGAGATCATCTCAGCGACATTAAGAGGTTTGACTGTAGGTGTATACTGGAGGTAAAGACTGAGGCTGAATATCGATGTTCAATGCTCAAGCAAATATATCCACACCAATGCAAAGCTTTGTAATGGCATAGTTGCACTAGTTTTCTACATGTCATAATTGCTGTTGGTCCTCTTGTTTGACTAGCATTGGCGAGAGGGGATGCATGTGAAAATATGGACCAAAGATATTTTAACGCAGGAGTTATGTAAATGTTAATGTTCCTGTCACAACTCCACACTGAGATGGGAGACTTACTTTCATTTCAGTATTTTTAGCAACACACACTCGTATACAGTAGCTAAAGTAATGCAAGCTGACTTTCACAGACTCTTCTCTTCAGAAGTGTATCTTAAAATCCACAACACATTGAAACACGGAAGAAGACGACATCTTTTTTATTTTTTATATATATTTAACAAACATTGGTGTCATGTTTTTGCCAAGACAATTATGACATTCAAACAACATTTTCAACAGACAAATTATTTTTAATAGCAAATTATATTCAATTATTATTCGATCTGGGTCTGTCTTGATTGTAGTTTTTGTATGACCCATTACGGTGAAAATGTGCCTCCTGGTCAAATTGATCACAACAATCTGTGTGATTTCAGATGTTTTATATGCAAGCTAATATAGATATACATTTGACAAATGGATAACAGAAAAATGTACAACTTCCGATTTTCTTGAATATGTAATATAGATTTATATAATGATCCCAGATTTCCCCATGACTTCTTTGTGTCTGCCTTTATATATTTATATTATTGAACTTTGTTAACCTTTAAACATTTTTCTATATGAAGCCAGATCCTTACCTCAATCTATATCAGTTTTTCCAGACTAAAATAAATTCATTTATTCCCAAAATTCAAATAAAATATTTAACTGGAGATTATATGATGGATGTTGACATTGTAATACAAGGGATTGTAGAAGGTGTGCAGATGGCACAAGACTGAGGCAGTGAAACTCTCAGATCTGAAATGTAGATATTTGAAGGTTAGCTATATATAAGTAGCCGTTACAGGATGTTGCTTTGGAGCTAGCCAAATAGATGAGGAATATAAAACAGGATCGCAAGGTACAAGTTATCAGTGGTTGGCCCATACAGTAATATGGAGGATTAGCTGGTTAGCTGTTTGAGGGATTTGTCATGTGCAGGTGGTCTGTGGGATGTCAAGATGAGGCTTGATGCTACAGTGGTAGGGACTGAGATCTTCATAGGATGTAAAGTTCTGTGTATTGTAAATTATCTTTGTGTGTTTCTTTAACATTTGGTTTTGTTACTGTACATTTTTTTCCTATTGTATATGTGGCATGGAGGAACTTCGTAATTCTCTTTATATTTTTGTACATTTCACGTCATCGTCATCATTTTTGTTCTGATCAAAATAAAATAATTTAATAAGATGTAACCTAATGGAATAATAAAAACTAATTCCCAAACTATCCGTTTGTCCTTTTGCTGTGTTAAAGCTGTCACGCTCTCGGGCAACTAATGATACAATCAAAACTCAAGGTTTGATGTCCAACACACAATGATGACCACTTCTATCAATCAAAGGATGTTCTCTAGTCTAGACAGACGAAGATAATAGGGAAAGAATGAGCATAACAAAATTACATGGATCATTATAAAACATGTGTACCACTGTATTTTCTACAGTAGCTATGCTTCTCCTATGTCAAGTGTTTTTCAAAGTGTAGCTCAGGATACCCATAGTGGTTTTGTGCTACTTTCAGTATTTTATATAGAATATTTTCTATAAGTGTGTTTATGTTATGCTAGGGGTGGTTTGCAAACAGGACTTCATGACAATTTCATTTCAATAAAATGAATTGAAACACAATTCCCATGAAGTTCTGACATTAGCTAATTCTAATGTCAGTTAGAACAAGGATTTTGATAGCTACTCTCTTGGACTTTATTTTTAGCAGGCGTAAATGTCAGGACTACAAAAACAACAGAAGCTTTTGCAGTGTTGGTCAAAGGACAACCAAAATACTTGGTGACTTATTGTCCCCTTTACCATCTTGTCCCATCAGCCAAATGGACTTAGAAGTCTAGAGACATTATTATCAACATCAATAAAACTGCTCATTAATTGAAATGTGTTGACTTCTATCAGCTTTCTGGGTAACTAAATACTCACAGGGACATAGCTAGGTATCTACTACTACCTAGGTATATTTTAGTGGGGCCATAACATATAAAATATACATTTTTATAACATTTTACACCCAACTGTAAAAAAATGTTTTGGAGACAAATAATCCTGGGAAAGTATGCCCAGATCCTGCTAGTAGAGGCTCAGCTCCCTGAAAACCTGCATGATAAACTATTTTTCATTTGAAAGGAGCCAGTGCGGTAAGCACAATTCGGTGCCTCTGGGAGATTAGTGGACCACACAAAAGATAACCAGTGTCCATTATTATAGGCGCAGAGTGTCTGAGCCCTTATTTAAGCAGGGTCATGCTGAACCACTGTAGTTTCACATACTGTATTGATCAATATTACACCTTCAAACAAATGGGGACAATAATGTCAAATTCATTAAAAACTGTTGACAAATGACATACGTTTAAAAAAAAAAGGGAGTCAAATATCAATGGCAATAAGCTTTTTATTTAAACATTAAGGCAGTGTCCTTTTTGTTTTAAACTTTTACACTGCTATCCACAAAACTTGCTGGTGGGCATGTAGAATTCAACAGTGTTAAGATTTTTTTTTTTTCTGTAGATACCAACCTTGAAGCAAGCCACATAAATATTTACATCTCTTCAGTTCTATATACAATCCTTGCTATAATACAGTGGGTTATAATAAAAAAAAATATGAACAGTATGTGTGAACAATGTATTTTATATGTAAATGATCCCCCCCCCCCCCCTTGGCCAGTCCAGGGAATTTTTCAGAAATCAAGTGTATATTTCATTTGGGGAAAAAGGTTTACATGCCATGGGAGAAATTTAATACAAATCAAAACAATGTGAGAAAAAAAAAGCCATGCGTTTTTAAAATGCAGTAGTTTAAAACCAAAATTGTAGCTCGTTGTCACCTGCTGTTTAGGGGACACCCAGATAGCCTCATTACAAGCCAACTTTACAGTAAGAAGGAAAACAAAAAAAATGCAGGATGACACACCAACACATGAAGTCTGCAATGTTGCAAGCTGGCCAGTCCATAAAACTACAAGCAAAATTAAGTGCATGTGTGTCTGTAGAGGGGGGTGAGTAGTATATAACAGTCAATTATATCAAGTCAAGCTGGTGCTGGATAGAACAGTCCCTAAACAACTGACTAGGAACAATGCACTGTAGGTTCACCCTCCATGCAAAGACAGTGCCATTGGTTGCATTGATAAATATACCTTTGCACTACATTAATAGGCGGTCCATAAAATACTGTGGGTAAAAATGTTACCTACAGCAGATCTTCGCTGCAATTTCATTGTTGCTTTATAAAAACACCTGTATGCTTATGAACGCTCAGCCATAGGTTTCATAAAAAGCACAATGCCAGGTAACAGGTACTAAGAAAATATACTACATTGCCTTGAGGAGAAAGACCATATTTTTAAAAGGTCAAAGCAGGGTGAAGTTGATTTGAAGGGAAAAACACTTAAAAAATAAATTTCATTGGCCATTTTGTTTGTTTCGTGGCATACAGTATGGACCGGGGGAGGGGGGGGGGGGGGGGGGGGGGG
>JAODOY010000024.1:4207512-4232011 GCA_025399855.1 Forbesichthys papilliferus | reverse complement strand
GAGCCATTCATTAGAATCAGGTGTGTTGGAGCAGGGAGACATCTAAAACATGCAGGGTGGTAGCTCTCCAGGACCAGATTTGGGCACCCTTGCTCTAGATGACAGATGTGACAAGCGACTTCAGCTCTCCAATCACTTATTTATATAGTGCATTCTGCTCCGGGGAGGGGTGTCCCTTTCACAGCCAACAGACGGACTAATGAGCCATTCTTTGACCAAAAACCAACCCAAAATGACTGGCTGGCGTATCACGGCCCAATCATTAGGAGCTAAATAGGCACAAAGAGCATGCTCCCGACTGGCGTGTTAAACACCATCTTTGTGTTCTGGAGAAAAGGAGCATCGAGTCACAAACTGCACAAGAAGAATAAAGATGGAATGAATAGTGCATTGAAGCCCTTGAAATGGACCCAGTCATTTTTTTCTTTTCGCCATGTTAGCCGCTGAAAGTTTTACAGTAAGGCATTAATGTTGCACAATGTGTGTGTGTGTGTGTGTGCTTGTGTGTGTTTCTCTTAGGAGAGGATGATGTTAGTTCAGCACTTCATGGCAAAGTTTACTCCCAAAGAGCAGAATGGCACCACAGAGGAGCTATATGCTATGCTTTGTCTTATGTCGCTATAAAATAAGTAAGACTTGGTCCATTTAATGTCTGTATACTTTCCTGCTGCCTATTAGGCTATGTGCTGGTTTTTGAGGATGTAATAATGAAGCAGGTGATAGTCGCTTTATGAGCGGAGCGCCACAAAAAAACAAATCACATTCCTTGTGATGGAACTCAAACGGTTAGAATTGGAAAGATGTCTGAAGCATTTGGCACATGGAAGAAACTTAACACAAACATAAATTAGCATCAATTAAAGTAAGGACATGCAGGTATTTGCAGCACCCCCCGCCCCCCCCACTCACAGAATGGCTGAGTGGAGCCTGCGCTCTTACCCCCAACCTGTGTCAACCCTTCCCTTAAGGCTTTCTGATCACGTGCGTCAAATTAACCCTTGGGACTCTGAGAAGGCACTGCCACGCTGGCTGCATGCAAGTTAGCCGCGGTCAATAGGCACTACCAGTACTAGTACCAGTATGTCTGGTCATTTGTATAATGCACCCTGTACATTAGGCTACCTGACAGGTGGTATGTTGTGGAACAATCATGCTACTGGCATTAAGATGGCCTTAAGAGAGATGTATAAAAGCTTCTTGTCGACATGGAGGGGAGGGGGAGAGGGTGCCACAGCGTTCAGTCACCTCCTCTTATGAAAAGAAAATCAGCAAATGTCCCATCGCCATGTCCCACCAGCCGAATTGTACAAATGTCATCTTAAAGGGCACCTGGGAGCTTGCTTCCCTTCTCGGAAAGTCTATTACCGAATGTGTCGAGGTGCCACAGCGATAGGAAATCTAGCCACCTTATTTTGGAAGGCAAAAGAGAAATAAGGTGACAGCATTAGATACTCTGCTCTACAGCTTGTGCACGGTCTCTTGTTTGTCCAAAGGGCACCCTGGGTGGTCTTGACATCTCTAAAGGAAAATATGATGCTACTGCTGCTGCTGCTGTTTCAGTAAACAGAAAAATAAAATAAAAGGCTACAGCGCTACAAAACAGAACTCAAGCAAATGTAAATGAATTTGACTGATTCAATAATGCCAACCACCACAGCGTGCAAATAGGCCACAGGCGGTCGGGAGAGGGTCTTTGTGATAAGGGGACCCTGGCACCCAGAGCATCTTACCATCAGTGGCGCCGCTGGCAACAAGCGAGCCCGTCTCTGGCATCCCCGTTTCACAAGAAATTTGACGCATGATAATCGCGTTTATGAAGTTGGCCGCAGTCATGGTGGTCTTACCGAGTGCTCGGAGCTCTTGTTCCTGAATGGAGACCGCTTTGTTTTGAGTCTTTTCCCTACTAGGGGTACCGCTTTCTCCACGGCCGGGAGGGGTGTCCAACTGGGGGGGCAGCCTGCCTGAGACCTGGGCATAAGAGCCTGGGTACATGGGCCCCAGCAGCTTGGGCTCAGGTTTACTGGAGGGCCCATGCTGCTCCTGGAGGTGCTTGGGCATCCCTGGCCTACTCTTGCCGATGTCGCGGCTCAGCTCTTTGGCCCCGCCGACGTCCATGCCAGGTGGGTAGGCCTCCGGGGGCAGGCCTGTCCTCTGGAGGTGGCCGGGGTATCCTGGGTAGCGGCTCGATCCCGAGGGCACAGGCCTAGCGGAGCAAAACAGAAGGCATCCATAGGTAACCACGGTGATCACCAGTCATCCAATATCATGATATAGGAATCTTCTCTTTAACACACGGACAGACACACCGTATGTAAGAAAGGAGCAGGGTTACTTTTTGTAATGTTAGTAATCTGTTACGGATTATAATTTTAGTCTGTAAATATAACAATTTTTCGATTACCATCTTTCTTCTGCAAACATTTTTTTTAATTCTCAAAATACTCCTAAAATGTAATCATCAAAACTTCAGTAAATAAGTAATCAGTTACTTTCCAACCCTGGAAAGGAGTGGGACACTATGTGAGTGGGCGGAGCTCACCTCAGCACAGAGGAGCCAGAGTGTTCGCTCACAGACATATTCTTGCCAGCGGTGTTGTGCAGGACGCTGGGCCTCTGCTGCACGCTGTCCTGGGTGCGGGGGGACACGGGGGAGTGCTGGTGGCTGTAGGAGTGGGCAGACGGCCTCACGGAGCTGCCGCTGCTGCCCCCAGAGCTGTGCTCCGTTCCTACACCAGACAGCAGCACGTTAAAAACCGGGTCCCTGACTCATCCCTGACTTTTCAATGAAAACAAACCTGACATTCAGACCACCAGATTGACTGTGTAAAAGGGACACACAGCATGGCAACAATATGCAAACTGAAGTTGAATGTTTCATTTCGCAAAAGGTAATGAAAGTTGTTAAATAGGGTTTGTAAGGGGGGAGAGCTCCTTATGCTGGGGGTGTGAGGGTCCTCCATCTGGGAAACTTTGAGCATCAAACACTTCATTTAACTGCAGTCTGGTCCATTTTAAAAGCACCCATTTGTCCCTTTTCTCCATATGTTTATAATGGAAATATCTTTAGGAAAACACAAGCTGCAGGCACCAAGTGACAAATACAATGCATCTCAGGAATTATGGGTTTTCAAATTGTCCTGTATCAACTTATCTCACTTAATGTTACTCCTGCTGAGTCTAATACCATAGGCACGCTGCACGCTCTGTGCCATTTGGTGTCTTGTTTGGGGAAGTAACATGCACACAATGTGGCACGTGTTCACATTAGTGTGCACATAATCGTGAAAATATAATAAGTCCAGCAATGGCAACTATCATGTAAACTTGCTGCAAGTAACATTCCCTGATATTCCATGACTTGACCCAAAACATTTCCATGTCTGGATAGACTTAAATTCCATGACCCGTGGGAACCCTGTAAAACACATGCGTATTCCTGTACATTCTGGGGAGAATGTAGTGTGTATGCAGTCGCACCTGGCCTCCAGATGGGGGCGTGCTCCACGTTTCCGTGAGAGCTGCCTTTCTCGCGGTCTCTGTCTCTGTCTCTGTCCCTCTCGCGGTCCCTCTCGCGTTCCCGCTCCCGTTCTCTCTCGCGCTCCCGGTCCCTCTCTCGCTCCCTCTCGGCAGAGGAGGGCGTGCCTTGCATCTTGTTCATGTGGGAGGAGCCGACTGTGGAAGGGGACGCACACAGGTCAACAGTGCAGGGTAGGGGAGTTACAAGGCAGGTGAACCTGGCTGTGTGTGTGTGGACCTCATCCTACCAGGCGAGATGGGCGAGGTTGTGTATGGCCTGTTTGGGAAGGCAGCCGCTCCCCCGGGGATGTAGGTGATGCGGTCCATGGGGGAGCCCGAGGCTCCTGCAGAGGGAGGCACCAGGATGTGGGGCACCTGAGACAGGTCGATGATCCCTGGGGAACAGGAAGGACGGTCAACTTTATAACACAGCGTGGCTTTAGTTCAACTACGCAAACTGTGCAATTAATCGCACTTGAATCGCGATTACTGGCTCCTAACAATCACAAAAACTAGTATTTTACTCCAGGGGTGACAGTATAAGATCAACGGAACACATTAAGGGAAATATCACAGTTGAAGGGGTTTCTACTGTTGATTGAGTTCTTTCATTGTTGTTCAGTCACTGCTTTCAGTAATATTTCCAAACTCGATGAGTAATCGTGTAAAATGGTAAACGGACTGCATTTACATAGCGCTTTCCCAACCTTCTGGCCACCCAAAGCGCTATACAGTATTGCATCACATTCACACACACATCCATAATGGTAATGGCTGCAATGCAAGGTGCCGTCTAAACCACCAGGAGTGGTTAGGGTTAGGTGCCTTGCATAAGGACACCTCAGCACTTGATGACGTTGAGTTAGCGGGATTCGAACAATCAACTTCTGGATCACCTGCTGCTCCGCTCTACTTACTGCAACAGTGGCAATGTTCTAAATCATGGTGATAGGCCTGTCACGATAACTATTTTTTGTTGATTAATTGTCCCAGAAATAATGACGATAAACAATATTATTGTCATTATAAGTGCAGACAAGATAAGACAAGTGTGGAATGAGGAGTGGACAAGGGAAGCAGGGTGAAGTTTAACTGAAACACGGGAAACATTTATTAGAAGTGTCAAAATAAGCATTCTGTTGCTGTCGTGGTAAATGTTGTTGAATGTTTAACTTTTTGTGTAAACATTAGATTGAAACCGTCACCCTTCATCCAACCTACCTCCCCCCAAACTGTTTGCTGCGAACTCAAACTGTTCCGCTATCGTCGTGTGACATTAATTATTCGATGTGATTGGTTACACCAGTTTCATTGCTTGGTAAAGTAGTTAGGCTACAAACCTTGAAGCGAATAAACAAATTCCCTATTTTTGCATTTATTCTTCTAAATGTAGTTGGCTGCAATAATGCAGTCGTCGGGAACAATACCTTTACCTAAACAATAGAAAACCCATTGGCCTTGAGGAACATGCATCAGCTGTCACTGTCTGCTCTGTGTGTGCGTGCACATGCGTGCGAGAGACGAACGCACAGGAGCAGCGCCGCACTTTAACTGTCTTACGCCAGCAACACGCGTACAATATTATCGCGGTCAGAAACAAGATAGAGGCTATTTCCATATATCGCACGATAAGTCGTGACAGGCCTACATGGCGATTTCGATATCGATCTAAATAACGGCGATTATGATTTCCACCATAATGGAACAGCCTTAATGGGGAGGCTGGGGCTCACCACGCGGGGCTGCTGAGTAGGGCATGGGCAGGGGCTGGCCCCTCATCATCTCCGTGCGCTGGGCAGCCATGGCTGCGGCGGTGGCCGGCCACTGATGCATCTGCTGGGAGGTGATGTAGTCGTTGAGCAGCGTCTGCCGGTTCTCCAGGGCCGCCGTGTCGGGGAAACCCCGGATCAGGTAGGGGTAAGGGTGGGGGTAGCCCGGGTTGGGGGTCAGGTGGCGAGGCAGGTGGTAGTAGGCTGTGTGGAGGGAGGTCATAACCGTGTTAGATGACGGTGGCTTTACACCAGAGGAGTCAACAGTCATCCAGGGTAAGCGGAGTATTGGCCGTGCCTGGGTCGATGGGGATGCCGCGGGGCAGGCTGGACGGGTCGAAGGCCAGAGGAATCTGGCCGCGGTACACGTCCGCGCCCAGGCCCTGGAGCAGCCGCTCGTAGTTGGCCAGAGAGGCCTGCTGCTCTGCCACGCTGGGGAGGGGCGACTTGGTGGCACTCATCTCCCTGGGCGTGGGCGTGGCCTTGCGCTCCTGAGGGAGGGGTTTACTGGAACCTGGAACGGGGGAAACCACAAACTAAGAAATGTGACAGGAAGAGGGGGGAGGTCTGATAGCACGGCGTACACATACCGTCGTGCTGCCGCTGGTTTGACTCCCTGGACACGGGGGAGCCCCTGTGGGGGGGCACAGGGTAAGGGGCCCTCAGAGAGCTCTTGTCCTCATAGCCTAGGGGGCTGTGGTGGGGCTTGCCCCCCTGCTCGGGCCCCAGGGTGAGCGGCGAGGAGCGAGCCATGGAGCTGGCCGTGCTGACCACAGCGCTGGGGCGGCCTTTGGGCGGCTCCTCATAGCGCCCTCTGTCGGCGCGCATGTCCATGTGTGGTGGCACACTGTGGTAGGAGCGAGGGGAGCTGGCTATGATGGAGCGCACGTCGTGCCGCTTGGCCGAGCCAGACGCCTCCTGCTTCATGGGAGGACCCTGGCAGAGGAGGTGGACAGAGGGCAGCCAATGGTGATCAACACTAAGTAGCATGGGAAGGCGCCAATACAGCTGGGTAATTGAAAGGCAGAGTTATACAGAGGGTGTTGAAGCCCTTACAAGCCAGACGTGCACACCTATTCTAACATGTTTTATATATGGTATGACATACTTAGTGCTGAATGTAAGGTAACTACACAGATACCTCAAAATCAATATGATTAAGGGGTTAATATTTGCTATTCATTAGTAAGAGTTTTACACGGTAGATACAATACCAGTACATATCTGGTCACCTGCATTACATCTGGGAATTATCCTTGTTCTTTCAGCACCTAAAGCCATATTATTTTCATACGGTCTACATCAAGGGTGGGGACTCCTGATTCAAATGGCCCTCCAGGACCAGGATTTCCCACCCCTGGTCTACATGATGCTACGGCAACTGACCTGTGTTATGATTCCCTCCTTGGCAGGCTGCCTCAGCTCCTCTCTGGGGATGAGGTGGATGGAGCGCCCGGCCTCCTTCACGGTGGGCACCAAGGAGTCGCGGCCCTTCATGGGGTCAGCCAGCGAGCCAGGCCCACGGGGTGGGGAGGCCTCACGCTTCATCTGCTTTGCTTCCCGCCTCATGTAGCCTTCCTGGGCATCCAGGTGGCGAGGTATACCTGGATGAAAGACTGCGAGCTTCAAATTTGTGTTGCTTTATGATAAAACAATGCCTTTGGCCGTGAGGCCACAGCTCACTAGTCACAATGCATTAATACACACAGTCTGTCACTGTAGAAAATAGACACCGTACTGCACCTAACAATTGAAGCAACAATTTAACATTAGCCTAGGCAGCGTGTATATTTTGTGAGTATAGCAAGCATAATTGGCTGTGTCAATGTTTCAATGATAATATGTAAAGGGTTTGCTCAGAAAAAACATTTGAACAGATATAGGCAGAAGTGTGTCAAATAACTAGAGCCACATTATATTGTTCATTACCACATATTTATCAGGGAAATCACTCTTTAGAATGAATACAGTGAGGAAATGTGTTATTATATCATTTTTTGATAAAGCAAACTATAAATGTTGGAATAATAGTATCATCTGATTAATTTGCTTTCAGATGAACAGCATTTTGTAGTAAAAGTGAATACAATGTAAACAGCACTACCAGACAATCTTCAAATGTTTTATATCTCATATCTCCATGCTTGCATTCATTTGAAAGATTGAACATGCTGACACATTGCTTAGAGTGCCATATTTCATTTCATATGGAGACTTCTGGACTCTGGCAGTATTACTGGCCAATGTATGTCTCCACGCACACCTAACTGTCACTTGTCAAGGAAATGCCAGTTTAAAATAATGCATCTCTCCTACAAGAGCTGAAGCAACAGAAGAGTGTCTGCTATGGGAGATAAGCATAAGACTGATCTGATTTCTATGTAGGATCGTCTTTTGCTGACTGATGCAGCCATCCCGATGTAAGAAATATGCAGGATGGGCATCCTAGTGTTTTTGTCCTACCTTGCGAGATGGAGCCACGAATGTGGTGAGCGTCCTTGTAGGGGCTGTGATGTGGACCGTCTCTCTCTTGAGGCATGGTTCGACCAATCAGACCTGAGGTTGAGGTGGGGGCAAGATAATTTAACATGACGATTTAATAAAAGCATCATTATCATCTAACATGATCAAATGTTCTAGTTCTGTGTTCAGTCCCCTAACTCCATGGAAACAGTCCTATGCCCACCACCCCACCCATGTGTTTTGAATCAGGTCCCCGTTTCCCGATAGCAACACACTTAAGATGGTTTAACGTTGCGCGCTGCCTTAAGAGTCTGTTAGCTATGACAGACTTACGCCTGTTTCCTGAAGCAGCATGTAACTTGCTCGTTAATAAAGTGTATATTTGTATATGTGTATAAACGCGTTACTGGAGCTATCCAAGGTAGCATACTAGAACATTTACTTGGATATGTAAATACATGTTGATTATGTGTATTTAACTCAATGAGATTAATAGCATAACTAAATATTATGTAATTTACAGGGTTTCAGCAAGTTTAATCAAGTTAAATTTAAGACTTTTTAAGACCTTTTTAAGACCATTATGAATGCAATGTAAGACCTATTTCATGTCCATACTGGCAAAAATAGGCAATAAATATTATTATACGTATATTATTTTAGTGAAAGATGGTTAAAATAAGTGTCAATTTGCACCTGGTGTGAACTAGCTGAAAGAGCAACACGCACAATCGCGACGACAGAAATTGTGATTAGGCTGTTGCTAGAAGACGCCCAGTCGCTAGTCCACGCCTTGGTGTAGTTCCATTTTAAGATTAGGTAATACAGAATATTGTATTTTCACTGGTTAGGTCTGGGTTAAGGTCAGGGCTTGTTTAACAATCAAGTTCCATTTACAGTGGTGTAAATACATTGTCAATAGCTTTTAGTTAGCATTTATTTACATCTACGGCAACGGTCCTGTCACGATCAACTGGTCCGGAGCCCTCGTAAATCTACAATTGATTTACCGTGGCAAGCAAATAACAATGCTTTCGGGAAATGCAGCGATAAAAAAGTTAATCTTTAGATCATTGTGGCGCTTCGGGAAACCAGGTCCCTCGTGTGAGTCCCAATGTTGCAACGTCTGCGTTGCGTTCTTATACCTTCTTGTTATATGATAACAGCCCAGGATTTAGGATCTAGAGAGTTCACACAACTCAATCTCTTACCTTCACAGTTGGCTGCAGACAAGCTGTCCCTCATGGGCAGCCCTCTGGAGATGCCCCCCTCCATGACGTCATAGGGACGCTTCAGGCCCAGGATGTCCCCTGGCTGCCCGGGCCCTCGGCCCTCCTCTTTAGGGTTTTGAGAAGCTGAGCCTAACGGGAAGAAACCAAACAGAATTGAGGTCTCCGTGAAAAGAGTAAAACAGCAGCACAGATTATGTGAGGGCCAAGAAACTACCAAAAAGGGTGCTTGTGTATACAGATACTAGGAATGCACCCATCGATCGGCAGGAGATCGGAATCGGACGATTTCCACTCTGTGGTAGTGAGATTTTCTTTTCTAATAATGGCTGATACAGAAAACCGACGTCGGTTAAACAGATGTTAATTCACTATTGATTTAGCCTTTTCTTGATTTCATGCATTAACAGTAAAAAACACCTTAAATTCATGAAAAATATATATAGAAAAGCATAAAATTGGTATGTGTAAATTTTGCAGATTGGTGCATCACTAACAGAAACCATTATGCTTCTCTAATGTCTACTACAGTAAGGGTTTATTATACACCAAATGGAACTGGACCCTATACCAAAGTCTTCCCAGTCCCATAACCAAGGTAGGTACTCACGGTCGTATGCCAGGATGTGTGCACTGTGCCCCTCATAGACCACGTGACCTTTGGACAAAGCCTCGTCACGCTCTCTCTCAGCTCGACTGGGACTGTCCTCTGTGATCAGGCGGGTGATCGTCCCCTTGTACAGCACATCTGCTGGCGTGCCCTGTGGTGAGATGAGAGCAATGCATTTTGTGCCATCACAAAGCACAGTGCACACACAGAGCACATGTTGATTAGTGCAGCTTTATATTAACACAGGGTTCTGTCTGAAAGAAGAAAAAAAAAGCCTAGTTACAGATAATATTCCTACAAGGAACAAGCGCTTCAGAATGTGTCCATTCCTCAATTTATAATCCTTCAAAGGGTCCACGCTGAACCATCCACCGATCAAAATAAAACTAAATGAATCTAAGTGAATGTTGCAACTTGTCCTGTGGAGCGATATCTCACCTCGTTTGTCAAATGAACAATTGCTAAAGGTAGGCCTATGCTGCTCTTTGTCTGAAAAGACCCATATAAGCCAGTCCAGTGATTAAAGCAATAAGATCTTAGAGCTTAGTCTAAAGCTTGATTTAAGTTTTGTGATTTGCTAAAGAAAATGAAATGCAATCAATATGTGAAACATACGCTATTCATGTTATTATATACAGTGCATGATAGTCTCACTCATGCACGCACACACACACCTCACAGTAATGCACAAAATACCACAGAAAAAAATATATTAAGTGGTGTAATTAGCAATTGGAGCATAAAATGCACCAATCCAATGCAGAACTGGCTATATTAAGTTACATGTATATGGCAAGGACTATTTGTACCTGAATCTCCCAACAGTCCTAATTGCACTTAAATTAATTAGTTTAGAAATACATTATACAAATTTAGAAATGTCTAAAATAAACCATTTTGTTGTTCATTATATGACATTTATTTTCTATTTTGTATTTTTATTAATATAGCTAAATATATTATTAGAGTTATTCACATTTCCGACAGTCAGGGGTTATTAAAGAGTGCCGGGTGGCTGGTATCCCAGTGTGGAATGGCCATGTCCTCGGTGGCATACAATGGTTTGGAGGGGAGGGGGGGACATTCAGTACCCAAGATCACATTTCTTGTGTGTTGATTACAGCTCTTTCCAAAAAAGAGCCACAGTTGAAGGTCAGGGGCCAGGCAGCTAAAGACTGGTGTGTGTGTGTGTGTGTGTGTGTGCGCGCGCGTGGAGGTGTCTGTGTGGGTGTGGGGGTGTCAAAGGATCAGATTACCCTGACCACGCCAGCCCTCCTCTAACCTCCAGGAAATGCAAGACCAACTTATCATGACATCTACGCGCACATCTATCCGGTGTGCGTACACACACACACACACACACAAATCAATCCACCTACATGTAGCAGTCAGCTACACGAACAAATAAGCCGTGCAACCTCTACTATGGTCTGATTAAATATGACCTCTCTGACCTTTTTCTTGGTTATCTAAGTGGCTAACAGCCCTTCCCCACCCCCAAGCAAAAGCTCTCTCTTGAAGGCCAGTTAGCCGCTGTAATGTCAGTGACTGAGCTAAGCCGGCGTCCAGAGTACACACATAAATAAAGGAAAGGAACAGACGTGGTACATTGTGCACTTGGTGCTAGGGCAACCGCTGCTAGCAGGAGCGGCGGTTGCGTCATGATAGCAGAGGGATCCTGCCTCGTGACTGCTCAACACTTGCCTGCTGCTGCTCATTTCATCTGAGGTGCACAAACCAACAGCCCAGTGAGACTTTTCAGCCGAGGCCGAGAGTGTTTAGCCAGCACGTGACGGGAAAACAAACGTAACCCAACAGAACTGACGATTCTGTGTGTGATTGCAGGAAAATCATGGGTGGTTCGACAATTCATACATTTACACTTTACACATTTTGCGTACCTGAGTGATGGAGCCCCCTCGGTAGGAAATAGGGGGGTCCTGGTGTACTCTGGTCCCCGGGATGCCCTTAGTGATGCTACCCCCCTGGACTGCAGGCCCAGAACCTGCAAATTCAACAATTAATTTGAATTTAAAAACCATATATATGTAGATATTTACATTTAGTGTAATTAAGCACACCTGACTCAAATGGATAGGCTGTTATCAGGCTTCTGCAAGGATCGATAATGACCCATTCATTTGAATCAGGTGTGTTGGAGCGGGGAGACATCTATAATAGTGCTGGGAGGATAATATTAATCGTTTTGGTACAGCACTAATGTATCATAATGGATGTCTGCATGAGACCCACCGCGTACGGAGGTGCTGTCGTGGGGCGTCCCCTGGGTGGACAGGTTCTCAGCCTGGGAGGATGAGCAGCGCGGTGACAACTGCTCCTGCTTGACAACCGGATAAGGACCTGCTGTGCCGGAGGTCAGCGTGGGGTTGAGAGGGTATATGGGGAAGGAGAGAGGGAAAAGAAAAACCAAACGTCAGGGGCGTTGCGGGCCGTGCGTTTAAATAACCCTTTGCGCAACACCTTCCATTTATATTTCAGACACTTACACACACACCCTGACATTGTGTGCAACAGAAGAAAGCTTGAAAGCCAAAATCAACGTTACAAGACACGGACAAGTAGTAAGGAATGCACATCTTCCCAGACAACACACAACAGAAAGTCCTAGCGTTTCAAGGGTGATGGTATGAAATAAGGGAAATGACAGGCAGTGCTAGAAGTAGAGGGCAACTCACCAGCAAACCAAGGCTGGGAGTGCTTCAGCCACTCCAGACACTTGGACTCACCCACTTTCCTCTGATCCATCCAAGACAAACCCATTGGTGCAGGGTGCATCTTCCCATGGTCCAACCCATGTGCTGGGCTATGCAACTGTACTGGGGTGCCCTGAGGAATGCAGCGGTTGTTTTAATACACCAGTCTTGAAAGCAAAATTATCGCGGTCAGAATTTAAATCGTGATTGATCGCACACTCCGCATGATTAATAAATCTCATTCTTTATGCTCAAAATTGTATCTAAAGGTTTTCTTTATTGTATTTTTTAATTAAATACAAACAATTGCATGAAGCTGGCCTATTTCGTAGGTAAAAATAATTAATAACGATAATACTCTGACAGCCCTAAAAAACATGATTAATAATTAATATATGAGACACAACGTTGTAATTTCTGGAACTCGAATAAGCGGTCAAGCAAGACCTCTACAGTATGTGTGGCTGCACTACCTGTGTGATGGAGCCCCCTGGCTTAGAGGAGGATATGAGAGGAGGTGGCTCTGGTATGTGGAGCGGTCTGACTGCTGCCAGCCTGGCACCGTCCTGCACAAGACCAGGATGGGCAGCGTGGCCCGCTGGCTGGAACGCTGACGGAAACACACACACACGGGTCAGTTTGTTGTGTAACGTGTAACTCTTTAACCACCGAGTCCTAATGATTGACAGTCCATCAATGTTCAGTAAGCAAGTAACCAAGCCAACTTCTATGACAAGCAATGACTATGCAGGGAGAGAGCAGGGAGAACCTCACAGCTAGGGTTGGGCACCGGATCCTATAAGATCGGTATCTACCAGACCCAATTAAAACGCAGATTTCACAGATGCCAGCCATTTAATTATGGTGAATAAATCTACATTATATGTTTTAGTTTGAAAACGTGGGTTAAAAACTAAAACAATGTGTGTTTTAGCACCATAGAATTATCTGATACTTAACACACGTCGAGTGGCAGGTACACTGGGCATTGCGCATTTTGTGAGAACATTTAATACTAAGGAGGAACAGCATGGCGAAAAAAAAAAAGACCAGATATGTATTTTTTTGGATCACTGGAACTTTTGTGTATAGGGCGGTCATGGCGATATATATTCCCTTTGGTGCTCCGAAACAGACATAAGAAGATAATCTCGATAGATATAATCTAGACAGACAGACAGATCGATCTCCCTGTAATGTATGCCGGTGCGCCAGCATGTTCGCGTGTGCAAAAAACATTCACTCGTACCTTTTCATTCTTTTAATCTATAGACTGAGCTACTGCATAATCTGGCACGGAAAACTACCTATAGATGGCGTACGTCTGCGGGGTCGTCCGTTCTATTTAGTGCCAGAGGAAGACGTCGTTACTCGACACTCACACATCAATATCTTTTTAAATAAAAACATGCAGAGCAAATCTGTTTGCATAGGCCAACTATTGTTCATCTGAAAGCTAAATTCATCTCTAAAGACAAAAAAGTTACATGGCTTATTGTTATCAATAAGTCCTGTTAAATGGACGTTGCCTTGTAAAAGTGTAAACATCACAAATGCCAGCGCTGGAAGCTTAGGAACAGTCAATAAATTACTGTGAATCATAATAATGACTAAGAACTGGTTCAGGCAACGTTTAAGAACCGGAACCGTTTTAAAAGTTTCGATTTGGAACCGGAAAATGTAAAAAAGAAATACATTAATTAAAAAAAGATACCCAACCCTACTCACAGCTGTAGTGCAGGAGGTGTGGCTCATGGTTGATCTTGGCCATGTCTCGAGGGGACATGGGGTAAGGGGAGAGTCCCTGCCGACCCAAGGTAGAGGCCCGGGGGTCATCGGGGCCCAACGTCTGCTTCTTGGCTTCCACGTGAGGAGAGAAGGAGCGGGACTTGTCTGAAACACACACACACGTTCAGCAGGGGGAGGCTGAAGCACAGCTTTTGGTTAAAAGCTAATAATTCACGTAATTAATGCTTTCCCATGGCCCCTGCAAACTCAACATTGTCAACACCTCTATCATCATCATCAACCACCATCAGGAGGACTCAGTCAGCATCTGGCAGCATCTGCGCAGACTTATTCCACCAGCCAAGGTGGTGTCACCACAAACACACACACACACTCACACTGTATTTGCACATCAAATCCACAGCTATAGTTTAATTGTACAGTGATGGCACTAGAGAGGCAGGTGAGCGGGGCTGGTGGGTGCGGTGTGGCGTGAAGGAGGGAGGTGTACGGAGTGTAAAGGGAGTGAACCTACGCAATCCGTCAAGCAGAGTCTGTAACCACCTCTCGTTGCCTTCCAGCTCTGCAGGGACACAGACACAGCAGCTCATCACAACCACCCACAATGCCCTTCTCACACTCGCCTACGTCACAAGAAGATACACATAGCGTGGTCAGGACATTTAGATTTTTAGAGAACGGACCATCAATACTAGGGATGCACCGATAGATCGGAAGCAGATCGGAACCGGACGATTTCCATTCAAAATACGAGATCGGTGGCAGTCCGACTATCCTTTCTAATGGCGATATGGTAAACCGATTTTTATTGTCAATTAAATAGCTGTTGCGGGAGGGATAGAATGACATTGCTTTCTTTAAATGAATGTAACGTGGATACTGTTTAACCTATTCTAAAACTGATGTATTTGACAAACCTTAAGGTTTTTGACCGTCTTTGAAATTCCAAGATGGCGGCACTCGTTCGTCGGCAAACTTAAGCTTAAACTCGTGATTTTTTAGATCCTTCAATATACATGTAATTGAGCACATTCTCCCGAGTTCTGCGATACATGAATCAGTCAGCTCAGACCAAATGTCCCGTGAAAAAAAACAACCCACAGGTTGACAGATTTGTCAAATCAGTTATTAGAGGAGAGAACAGAATGAGAGAGATAGTAAATTATAGTTTGTAGAGCTTGTCAGCATGTTCATATTTCAATAATTTATGGAGTCCCCCCCACTTTTATCAATATTGCTAACACTTTGTTGTTGTAAACTATGTTGTGTATATGCTATACTCAATGTTAAAAATATTTTTTGTAAAGGAATTTAAAATATGTTTATTCATATGTCATGATTTAACTGTTGACATAACTGTTACACTTCACAAAACACATTAGCCATGATTGTGCTGTTTACATATAGGTGCAGGACTTGCAGGTGGAGTGAAAAATGAGCTCAGTGAGTAAAAATGTTTCGGGAGCAAAAAATGATCTTAAATATATGAATAATACATATATAAATAGTATAAAATCAGTATCGGCCGATATTGCAGACTGACAATCGCATCGGCCAAAAAAAATCCAGATCGGTGCATCTCTAGTAATACAAATCCTACAATGTCCCCTTTAGTTTTTCCACAAAACCTAAAGCCTATTGTACGTGCTCTGCGCTAGTCTATATTCCCTTCTGGGTCAGTAGCAATACCAGATCATCCATCAGGACCCTCTCAAAGAGTGTCCCAGAAAGAAACTCTCCAATCCCCTTAACTCCAGAGAGCGTAGGCTCAAGGTGAGCGCATATGGCAAGGACCAACTAAGTAAAAGTAGAATGCACACTGCTGAAACTACATCACAGGGTAGACGTGTCACTAACAACCCACCGTTTGTCTAAGACCAGATCTTTCCTGTGCAGAGCTTGTTTGCAGGTACAAGCCAAGCAGGGCCATTCATGCTACACACTAACACACACACCCCTAAAATAAATCATATACTGCATCAATTATAGCATGTTACTCAATGGTGCTACTGCAACAAGCTGAGAATGGGGATTAGCAGCCATGCAAAAAAACACCATGACGCCATGGTAGGGGAGGAAGGCAGAGGAAGCTTGCAAAAGAAAAAGAAAGGGTGCCGAGATGCACACAGGCAACAACACTGAATGTTACACAATTGATACGCTTTCCTAGTGGACATTTTGATCAGTAACAAGTCAGCCTGCTATGTGGAGTTCCTCTAACAAACAGAGTCTGCGTATCATCATTATTGACAACGTTTGAACCCAAGATGTCTCCTCGTCTGATTCAAAGCATTGTCAATAAGGTCCAGTGTTCAACTGCTAACATGGCTTCTCAAATATTGCCAATGCGTTTCATTCGTTCCGGAGGCCATGCGTGTCTCTCACCATCCTTGTCACCGGAGGAGGAGGAGGGGCTTCGCGCCCTGACCCGGGGGCTGCTACTGTGGAGGCTCTCCCTGTCTTTGTCCGTCTGTGGAGGGTACTGCTGCTGCTTGTTAGGCTGACCTGGGATCAGCTGCTGGGCATCCTGGGAGTACTCTCCGTGCGCCATGGTGATCTGCTGCTGGTACAGAGCCAGGGCGTGGGGCGGCAGCGACGCCATGATGCCCGCGCCGCGCGCACCGCCCTGCATAGACGCCTCCGGCATCTACACACAAGTTGGCAAAGGGTCATACATACTAGTCACACAGGGTACAGTAATACTGCTAGTATACCTGGCCAGCATATGGACGAAGACGTCCATATCTGATGGCTTTACAGCACACACACATAGGCCCATTCTCTCTCTCTCTCTCTGCCTAATGGCACAGCGTCTCGTTACCTCTCCGGGAGCCAATCCAAGCCACGCTCTTCCATCTGGACACATTATCTAATACAAATATGACTGAACCATTTCAGCTGCCATACTGTTATCTCTGGAAGCAGATGACATGGGGAGGGGGAGCTCAATACCGCGCGCGCGTGCGTGCTATTACTAGGGTTTCCTGGAGTATATAGACATAAAGAAGAGGAGGAGGAGGAGAAATTAGGGAGGGAAAAAAAAGGTGGTGAAAGGTGGTGACTCACGATAGGCGGGATGGCGGCTGCCCTTTGTTTGAGCTGCTTCAGATCCATGGGTTTCTGCATGGTGGAGGAGATAACGCCGTCGTGGCTGTAGTTGAGCAGGCTGGGCCGCGGGGAAGTCATCCTAGGTGGAGGGTGAGAGACAAAGCACATCGTTTTCTCCACCACATTCTACATTCCTTAATATGGGCCACGGGAGGCCTCTTTCTGTTGACTTTGCTCGGGAAGACAGATTGAGAGAAGAAAACATGACGAGCAGAGGTTCTGATAGGGTCTCCGCCTTGACAGTGAGAGCGGCCCCTCCCCCTCAAGCAGACACCAGCGTGCGCTGATGGCTCATGAATTAAAACAGACTATAAGGATGTCGGAAAGACACCACAAGCAAATGTCACAGGGTTCACGTTCATAATCGCGCTTATGGTTCCAAAGGGCTATAAGGTTGAGATTCAAAACTGGAAATCCACATCCCCTTTTTAGCACACATCATAAACCCAATGTCTCTCCCTCTCTCTCACACACACACACACACACACACACACCCTTTTGTTTGCTTTGGCACAGAGGGCAGCGTTTCCCTTGACTCTGCCAATACACACACACACACACACGGTGCTGTCATGGAAAGAATTGAACAAATAGCGCGCAAACACAGGACTAATCACCTGGCCCCTCCCCCAGCACTGACAGACTTCTCGCTTCTGCAGCCTCTCACACACACACCATTTTTATATTCACATGCACACACATGAAACAAAATCTATCTTAGTGATAAGGAGAGAGGGGGAAAAACAATGCAGTGGCTTTAATAAATGTGCCCTCACAGCTGTACGCTGTAGCTAGGTAACTAATAACACTCCAAAGCCCTGTTTGCTTTATTAGCCACGGCTGCGTGTGCCAGAGTGGCGATATAGGACATCTAGAGAACCAGCGAACAAGGCCCAGGCTGCGGTTAGCGTCAAGAGGGGAAATAAATACTGATATGAAAAAGGGTTTTATCACCTCGTCTTGTCTGCACTGTCATTCTCCTCCACCTCGTCTGCGCTGCAGGTGGCGCTAGAGTCGCTGTCGCCACGGGAGCCTGTTTTGGCTCCGTGGTCCCTCTTGGAGCTCTTGGCGGAGCTCTTCCCCTCCTCTGGCTCTCCAGCGGGAGGCTTCTTGTCTGCGGAGTCGCTGGGGGGCGGAGGAGGAGGCTGCTGCTGCTGCTGCTGCTGTTGTTGTTGTTGTTGTGGCTCCTTAGAGGGCTCCCCCACCTCAGTCTTCACCTCCTGCTTGATGGCCTTGTCCCCCTGGCCGTCCCCCTGGCCGTCCCCCTGGCCCTGGACCTGGGGCTTCTCCTCCCCGGCGCCCTCCTTGTCTCCGCTGCTGGAGCCGGCCTTGGACCTGCCGCTGCCCTCCTCCTTGGCCTTGCTGTCCTCGGAGGAGCGCGGCGACGGCAGGCTCTCCGTGTCCGAGCTGTTGTTCACCCCGCCTGGGCAGGGCAGGAAAGTAAGTCACGGTACACTCCCCTTCCTACGCCGCTCTGACGAGCCAGATTCCTCAGAGTGCCACGTTTTCCATCTAATCAGGTTTGGCCGTACAGTGAGGAACACAAAACCAATTGGGATGATGGACCAAATCCCCCCCGGGGAGCCGGGTGCGCTACTGCGGAACTAGAGACCCTATACGCATGTCAACAACCCCAGGCATTCTTCTCAGGGTCCTATTATGTTTGCCCTGGTGGTACATGATCATCATGGTCGCAGAGCTGACCTACATCAAAGTTCTACCACACAATTTACAAAACATTTGCTTTTGCACTGATATTTCTCTGTATCAAACAGGTGTTGTTTTGTGTGGCTGGTATTTCTCTCGATTCCTCCCCCTACAGCTTCAAGAGACCCACACCGATCCTGACCCGTTTTCAAATGACGACATTGCGGTGAACAGAGCTCTATCTAACAGCATGGTTCACTAACAGGCCACATCGCCCTGCCCTGGAGAGCAGCGATCATGTCAACACTTACCTTCGCCATCCTCCGGGGCCTCCTCCTCGTTGCCGCTGCCCCCTGAGCCCTCCATCTCCTCCTCCTCGGCTGCCGAGGGAGCGCTGGCCTCCTCGCACTGCGCGGCTTTGCCCTTGCGCCGGGCCTTACGCTCTTTCTCCTGGGTCAAAACAAACGCACACTAAATACACCAGCTAGCATGCACAGCCAGCGACTAAAGAATCCCTTTTCAGACAGCAATGACTCTGCTGTTCTTTCAAAGTGCACTGCAGGCAGCGTGGACTGGCTGGACACTTACCGACTTCATTTTATGCTGCTGCAGAATTTCGTCCAGTTTCTGCCTCTTCTTGTAGTTGAAGTAGAAGTTCTTGCACTGGGACACGGTTTTGGAGCCCACCATCTTAGCGATGGCGGACCAATTCCTACCATACTGGAGTAGACCTGAGAGGAGCAGACGGACCGGGAGCGTTAGGAACAAAGGCACACAGCAACATGGAGGACGCGTTTCCTCAGACTACCCTGGGAAACTCCCTGAGAGCTGAAAGTCCTCTGCCTGCACACAGAGAGGAAGCTCTTGGCAGAACTGCACTGTTAAACAGAATGGAACTGCCATAACCCTAAAGTTCTAGGTGCAAGAGTCTTTTCTCTTCATGTTACTACAGCACCATCCCCCACCATCCGTCTCCAAACAGCTGCTAAGAGAGCGACTCTCCAGAGACACAGACAGGATAGGAAGAATAAATAGACTGATCAAAACAGAGACAGCAAGAGCAAGACAGAGAGACACAGAGACAGAGAGAGAGAGACCCTGCACAGTCCGTCCAAATAATGACATCAACAGCTCTCGCCGCTGGGGTCAGTGAGTGTCACATTCTGATGTGACCCAGTTCTGAGAAGGCCTGCTCTTTTACCCAGTCGGCCACATGATCGCGCCTTACACAAGAGGCTGGAGGGGGCTATGAGCAGGCCTGGGGCTGTGATAGATCAACCTGCCATGTTAGGCACACAAGCACTACTGCTGCCTGTGTGTACAGAGAGAAGAGGAAGAGAGAGAGAGAGAGAGAGAGAGAGAGAGAGATCCCCTGTAAACTGCAGTAAGCTGAGGGCAGCTCATTAAACAGCGGCTGCGTTGCGAGCAGCTCGGATCACGCCACCCACTTCTTCCTTGTGGCAGCCTGACAGGTCCTGGTGGCAGCCGGGACAGTCTCTTTGAGGCGGCTAGGTTATCAGTGGGCGCGTGGCCAAACGCAGAGCGACAACCTTGGACGCCGGTCCACAGGTCTCTGCGTCTCAACGCTTAATGAAGGCCATATAGGACGACGCGCTGCCTACCGCGCCAAGGGGAACGAGGGTTCAGGTTTACAGCCCTGTCACTAACCGTACAAGATTATTCTGGATAAGGGAGCTCATGACCAGAGCCAACCGTCGCATTTATATTTAGCTGAAATGGGCAGCGCTCAATTAATACACTGGGGTAACTCCTTTCTAGCATTATTAGACTGAATACTTCAAACCTAGGACAAAGTACGCCTTTTATCTATGTGCACAGAATAATAAACTATACTACCCGTGATCCAATACTGGAAGATGTACAGAAATACAATGCCTCCTGAACTGTAATGAGGTGGGAACCGTTTGCGTGTCGAAACACCACCTCTGTACTGTTCATCTGAAGTAACCGCTAGGTCCAACAGCCATCCAACACCACCTCCATTAAACGCCTACTGATAGAATGAAAGCCCATCAGCCAAGAAGGAGAAGCTACACTCCATCTTGAAAACGTGGGAGGGTGTGGGAGGGTCCGCTATACTTCGTGGAGAAGTCTTCAGTGCCACTACATAAAAGCAACACGTAGAGACAACCTGGACGTCTGCGGCCAGGGGCGACAAAAAGCAGCGGTGCACTTATAACCTGTGGAACTGCTTATTTTGGGTGAAATATTCAAAACTACCACAACAGGCGAGGAGAAGCAGGGTTTGTAGATGCAGAAAGAGAGAGAGGAGAGGGACAACTATTAGCCCTTTACAGCGTACTCCCAAGAGGAAGACCAGCCACAACACACACTCTGGCAGACATTGAAGCAATAAAAGTACAATTTGCTCTCTGTGGGTCAAGGGTCACTCTATTATGACTCCCAGCTATGGCCGATCCATTCAGCTAAACACAAGAAAAACAATCCCAGCAGCCCGCTGGCCTCACTCGTCCAATCAGCAGCTGGTGGTAGAAACTGCACCGCATCAGCTCCGCGCTCGTTTTGCCCCCGTTTCGCCCCTCCCCTTCCCCAACCTACGGTCCAATCAACACCTGCCGTTGCTGGGCGGCGCTTGGCCCCGCCCCCTCCCCGGTGTGTCCACATGCCTGTTGCTGCGCTGGTGTGCCAGTGGGCCGCTGGGCTGGCCTTCCCAGGCCGAGCGCCCCTCCCTCCAGCCGCTGCCTGGATACTTGAGCCGGTGTCAGGTTGAGACGCTCCAAGCGGCACATGCTCCTGCCCCCCTCCTCCTTGTCCTCCTCCTCTCGCCCTCTCTCTCTCTCTCTTCCCCCGACTCTCACGCTCGCTAGTGCTGGGTCGACAGCGAGGGCTGCTCGCTTCCTGAGCACAGTCTCTCCCCTAATGGCGCTCGGCTAGCAAGACTTCCACAGCAAAGTGGGACTGTGGGGCGGTGCTGTGTGCTCAGCCGCTCCCTCCCCTCATCTGATCTCTCTCTCTCTCTCTCTCTCCGTTCCTCCCCCTACCTTGCTCTGCCAGGAGGCAGAACTGCGTAAACACACATGCGTGCGCATGAGTGAGCGTACACTCACTCAACCCCTTTATCTGTGCGCACGTTGTGTGTGTGTGTGTCTCTTCCGCTGTCTCTCGCGCTAATACTGTGGGGACCGAACACATACACACACACACACAGCCAGTCTGAGGGTAAACAGAGAGGAGAGGGAGTGTGGCTGAGAGCAAGAGAGAAGCGAGGACAGAAAGAACAGGAGAGGACAGAGAGAGAGAGTTGACGTTGATACCATGAGAAAGCATAAAGGCTTTCACATTTTTCCTGACTGACCTGCTTTTCATCTTGAATGTGACCTCTCCCCAGTCTGTAACAACACAGAGCAAGGGAGAGGGAGAGAGAAGGAGACAGAGCAATAGAGTGGCGCAGGGGTGTGTGTGTGTGTGTGTGTGTGTGTGTGTGTGTGTGGGAGGGGGGGGTTGGTGAGGTGCTTGCCAAATCTTCCACAGCTCTTGCCAAAATGGGTCTGTGCCATCTTCAATTCAGTAGACAGACGGACAGAGAGAGAGAGAGAGGAGCTCATACAGCCCCCTATCAACCTGCTGCTCCTTTAAATGGACTCTTCCAGTAGAGCAGACAGCGAGGAGGCCATTATCCAGTCGCCTGCACCCAAGTAAACCCTGCCAGATTAGTGCACTTACATGAACGCGAGCCAAGGAGCTCACGCGCAACGCCGCATGCACACACGCCGAGCTCCTGCTAATCAATCCTGCACATAGGGAGAAGCTTTGCAACACATATCTCTGGCGTGCAGACGAGAGGGGGTGGAGAGAGGCTTTCAGCAGTTCAGACATGGACCATCCCTAGCTGGAGATGCCAGTCACTATGAGCAGCGAAGACCAGGGCAATCCGTCTGAATGCAGGCGTGCCAACCTTCGAGGAGGGCACCCATGTGCTGAAATGCCATCGCTGGGATCGGTATAGTGCAGCGGTGTAAACACATTAGAGGGGAGAGGGGGGAAACTAAGCCTCTATGAAACACACACAGCTCCTGGAAACTGTGTGTGTGTGTGTGTGCTTGCATGTAGCCTTTGGTGTCGCCAAAAGACAAGGGCATCCCTTTCAGAATGTGTCATTGTGGTTACAGTAAGAGAAGATGGCTGGACCAGATTCAGCTCCATCTTTAGTGCAACGCCTCCGTGCCTGGGTCCTGTAGTTGTGGTTACATAAGACCTATGTTGAAGGCCTGGTGTTCCTGCCACACTGCCAGGCTAATCCCTCGGGGATATAGCCCCTCGCTAATCCCACTGCGGGAGAATGGAATTGAAGACATTAACCGGGATTTCCACCCCACCCCCCCCTCCACACACACACACGTCCCTGTTCAGGCCAGCCTGGTGCCAGCCAACACATTTGGCCAGAGAGCCGTGCCACACACACAAGACAGCGATGGAGTCTTTGGAGAGCCGGATGATTTCATGTCAGACTCAAGCTGACGGGAGACTGGTAAAAGGCAAGGGTGGGTCCGGTTAGTCTGGAGCAGAATCCAGAGTCTCGTCATCTGACAGAGGCAACACTGAGAACCTCTCCAACATAAAGCAAGGACACCTTTACAGCATCGGCGGCACCACCCCAAACAAAAACTGAGCGAAAGAGAAGGGCTGCGCTGACATGGTTTGCCAGCGGCTAGCAGTCGAATGCAGCGTCTTCAGAGAAAGAGTGACCCACATGCTAATTGCCTCCTGAGAGCACACAAAGCCTTTTATCTTTAGAATGACCTTTTTAGTGACCTTTCACAGTCAGACGGTTTTAATGACCCCACTACTGATGTAATCCCAACGTGAACCAACGCAACAGATCCACAGGCAATAGCCCTCTGTGGGGGGGCCTTACGGTGGGCTACACTGAACTAAGCCCTGTCCACCGCACACAGAGAGCAACAGAGCAGCCGGCCAGCCATCAGCCGCTGGCCCCGCCTGCCACGTTATCTCCATTCAGACACAATAAACGGCCAGAGATAATGGCTCTTGCTGTTAGAGGCAACTAGCTGAAACGTCACAGCCTCCTCGTAAAAATAAAAGATAATAAAAAGAAATAAAATGTCTCCGGTGCACCTTGACCTAGACAGAGAGCGAAGGTAAAATGGTGGCACCGCAGACAGAATGACAGGACAGACACGTGAGGCAGCCAGGCAACAGGCCCACGCAGCACATGGCTCCTACAGCCTTGCTAACAGGAAGCCATGCTGCCACAGCGGTGGCGGCTGCGCTCCGACGGCAAGAGTTGCGCTGCTTCCTTTTTAACTGGACGTCAGACCTCGCAAACCAGCAGGGCGGCGGGCTGGCAGCCTTACCCTTAAACACAACAGGCGGCAGTAAAAGGTGCTGGCGTTACCTTTTTTGGCGGTTTCCATCTCTTCCTCCGTCCAGCGAGAGCTCTCATTCATCTCCAGATTGGCTGAAAGATAGAAAGGGGAGGTGGGGGGAAGAACGAGTCAGACAGTGAGCGTGGAGGGGGAGGGAGGGGGTGGCAGGCGGACCCATAGCACAGTCAGTTAGGGAGTGACTGACAAGAGGAAGGAAAGGAGGAGGGGAAGCTGCAAGAAACACAATGAATAATTAAAGAAAGAAGGTCGGCGGTGGACAGTAGACTGTGTGTTGGGGGGGGGGGGGGGGGGGGGTCGAATGGGC